>JAXIVD010001080.1:65000-87500 GCA_036785275.1 Cancer borealis
CGCCCAGCATCCAAGGTTATCCTGAACATGGTCTCATTCTGCTACACGATGCTATACTTTCAAATCAATTATGAGCTTAAAAACACTTCGTTAAAATTTCTATGACAGCAAAATCAAGGCGCTTCGTACTTTCAAAAAAAAATTTGACTGTTGTCAGCGAGTTGTGTCTGGCCAACTGCACTGAACAACAACACGCAGTTTCAGAATTACTTTACTGTCATCGACATAACGTCGTCAATACAGACTCAAATCTCCGGTAACATGTCTTCTTACATATCAAAGGTTTAACACAGGACAGATGGAAAAAAACAAAAATATAAGGCGCTGGTTATGCGCACGGCAAATCTATTGTCGTAGTGGGAGTTTACATCCCTTCTTGGCCGACTTCCACCGACTCGTAGAACATTATTTTTTTTAAACTCAGTCGTGCACACTAGGGTGTTCCCATGCCTGGTGCAAGGTGTGCAATACTGTTTTTCCCATTCATGGCGGAGGCAGAGTTTTAACCAGATTGGAGATGTGGAGACACACAAAGGGTGGGAGCAGAGGAACAACACCGCTGGGAAACATGTTGCCTACCGCTGCATGTTGAAGTAAACAACAGGATCATGCTGTACCAACACTCCCACATATACACTTGCTTGTTCTAATTCACACTAAACCTCAATCCTTTGGTTCTATATCTGAGCATGAGGGTTGTCAGACAGGGAGTGGAATGTAAGGGCGGGATCCATTGGCGGACAGACTCCCCTGTAAATGTACTGTACATCAAGTACATGACTCCAACAAGACTGCTACAGGACCACACCCTGTACCCATAAATACTACAAATGAAACCTTTGCTTGAGTCAGCATAGCAGAGTACAGATTCAGTATAATCCACCCTAACAACACACACACAAACCGACGCACACACACACTACTACTACTACTATTACTATTACTATTACGACATACGTCTGGATCTGATAATTTGAAATGAATAAATGAACACATCAGGGATCGTATTACTGTGATCAAGCTAAATAAATACAAATTTAAGAAACAAATAGATATAAAGTGGTTCATAAATAAGATAGTGGATGAATGGAGCAGATACAGCAAACAAGTAGTATGTGCGAATATGATAAAAAGTTTGCAGATAATATTGATGGAGGAGGACATATGAACTTGTTGTGTAAGTCAATCTGCTTTTTGCATTGCCCTTTTGTTGTTATGTCATGTTTGCCGTACTCATGCTACTGCCACGAGCCGATCAGTGGATCTCGAACGTCCAGTGTGTTGAGTGGCTGGCTCAGTCCCATCATCGGTTTATGTTCATAACGGGTTGAATCTGCACAGGTACTATACGTGCATACATACAGTACAAACGATACCTGGTCACGTGATTCATTTACGACGGTAGACCCACTACGTATGTACGTGGTTGTTGCAACTAGACACTATTCTGGGATGGAGTTTTATATAACTTACACTTATAATATATTATGTTTAATAAAAAAAAACTAATTTTAGACATAAAAAGGTGTTTTAATTAATATTATAAACTAACAAAACCCAAATAGCAATATCTTTATTGCGCACCTTAACTACGTCTTTCCAGCAGTTCTCGTTCGATGTATAATGGGGAATGTTGGTACAACGTGCGGCAATCTCTTGAAAATATCAAGATTCCCATGATCTTGTATGGCTTGTATGGCAAGTGCCTCTACTCATGACTACTTGATGTCATGAAACCTCTAGTGTGAAATGCGAACGTCTTTATAAATGAGGATAATTGATTTTTGTCTATCAGTCACTGATGAACAGATACTCATTTATTCCACAACTGAAAACATATTCACATCCCGTCTCAGCCAACACAGCAGCACGTCGGAATGCATGGTAATGACACCCAACAATACAATGTACGGCGCACATACTGCAATTATGACGTTCTCTTTTATGATACGTGTAGGGAGTCCCTGAGGGGCTGCCACTGGCTCCACAAACCACAGAGCCGGAAAAATGGTCTAGTGTTGTGTTTAAAGACTATATTTGGAGGCACTGCAGCGAGGATGGAGGCGAGAGGCGGGTGAGAGGGATCAACAAGGGTGCTCTGTGTCGGCCTCCCTCCACTGCCACCCTCCTCATCTTGAGTCAACTCCTTTCTCCTTTACTCCTAACCTCGTGAATTCCTTATGCGCACACAGAAACACACACACACACACACACACACACACACACACACACACACACACACACACACACACACACACACACACTTCGCTATTCATTTCTACCTGGAATTCAAACTATTTCAGGCCACGCCACCCCAGCCTTACAGCAAGCAACATACACTGTACTTCATCCATTACTCATCTCTCCAATGTAATTTTCCCTGACTGGCATTACATAATGCAAGTAAATAATTACCAGAGTCACTATTGCAAACATTTACATTCAACCAATACCGAATTACCTAACCTTATCATTGAGGGAAAAAAAGTAACGTACGAGAGCACAGTATCTCATGATCTCAATCGGATGAGTCTGACTTTAACTTCATAGTAGTAGTAGTAGTAGTAGTAGTAGTAGTAGTAGTAGCAGTAGTAGTAGTAGTAGTAGTAGTAGTAGTAGCAGTAGCAGTAGCAGTAGCAGTAGCAGCAGCAGCAGCAGCAGCAGCAGCAGCAGCAGCAGTAGCAGCAGCAGCAGCAGCAGCAGCAGCAGCAGCAGCAGCAGCAGGGCCCCAAAGACAACACATGGCATCTCTACCGTGCTGTTACGTCGTTGTTGTACGGATTGCCTTTGCCTCATTGCAGGAAGGCAAAGGAAACTAATAACGCGATTATCATCTTTGGAGACTCATGTAACCCAGCACAGAAAAGTTTCCGAAACCCCACCTGTTGAAACAGTTTTCCGAGTGTTCCTTCACATCACCGCCATTTTCTGGGCAACTGTGATCAGTCCCAGACGCTGCCACGCCCGGCTGTACGTGGCGGTGGGTGAGTGCAGTCAAGTTTTCTCCAGTCAATAATTAGTAACCAGCAGTAACTCTGATTCTAAGGAATCTAGAAAAAGCATTGGAATTTCCCTCAAGAAGAGGTTAATGTGAGGTCAAACGGAAGCAGCTGATCTGTTGCAAAACACGTTCGTGTTCTCCTTGCGGGTACAAGGAGTTGGCAAGGGTGACGGAGCTGCTGCGATAACTTCTAACCTCACAACTTCGAGTCGCATCGCATTATCAGTGACTTCACCGTCACTTTTAGCTTAGTTCACTTGGTGAGTGAACGTGTCCTTAATCCCAGCACATCCAGCTCCACTGATCCCCCCAATAGCGTCCTGATCACGTAGATGATTGAGCAATGCTCGTGGAGGAGCCAGATGGTGCCTTGGTGTAGAATGCAGAGAAGGGCAGGTGTGACGCGTCGGTGTGCACCAAGGGTGAGTGCATGGCTGCGGCTGCAAGATGAAGGCAAGGCAGTGTGTGTGCAAAACAGCTACATTTACTACTGGCCGCATATACTGACATACCACAAACAAATTGTTCCAGAACACGCACGTGAGATACAGGTGTAAAGTGGACTATCGAAAAAGTAAAACTGTACATATGGAGGAAAAAAAGAATGAAGGAGAAAAATGAGGTACATTTCAGTTAACTCCATTCTTACTAAAACCTATAGTGAGGGGAATAAAGGGAATGGGTGGATGGGAGGAGAGTATCGGAACATTGGCATGGTGTTGTCAAGGAGCCTCAGTTCAACTCCCACCCTCAACTCCCTCGCACACGACGGAGTGGTATGAAAACACCTATCATGTGCGTTGAACACATGCGAGGCTTTCACTGTGTAGCTACATGTGTACAAAGAAGCACCTACAAGAGCACACAACCAAAGCATAATATCCACCCACGACGGCTCTGACTAAATACACAAACGGCAGCGTGATAAAAAAAAAAATACAAATGTAAGGGAGGCGGTGGGATGGGATGGTTGGCAACGCATCAGGTTAGGGGCGTGAGAGTGTTGGGACAAGACTTCACACGCTGCACCCTTCATCCCTCATAACAAACAACGAAAGGATACGACCAGAGCAAGATGGAGCCTATGTCAACACTACGGCCCGATTCAATGACAACACTTTTCTTTTCTTTTAATTTGATGATGAAGAAAAATAAGAAGAAAAACAACAACAATGATAATAACAATGTTCAAAAATAACAATCCATTCACTTCCACATCACTCTCCTCACTTAGCACAAATTTATCTGAACATCAACAACAACAAGCTCCTCAGCAGCAATATCATATCTGCCTATCAACGCCTTCAAACTCTATCTATTCACGAAATATATCAACGCTAACATCTTTCCTAACGAGGAAGATGAACAACAACAACCTTGGAGACGAGGTGAGGCAGCGGTCACCGGGTACAGCATGAAGAAAGGAGAGAAGAGAGGAGGGCGCGGGGTATTTGGGGGAGAGGAAGTGTAGGATGTAGGGAGAGATAGATCAGGTGAGGCAAGGAATGCTTATAGGGAGGGATGGGCTGTGGTAAGGTTGAGAGGGAGACAGGTGAGATGGGTGTGTGGAGATGGGTGGGAGGGTGGGTGGGTGTCTAGATTATAGTTGGGATAGTAAGTAGGTGGGGCGAGGAATGCTTGGGGGAAGAATGGGGTGTGTTAGGAATGGGTAAGGGTGGGGCAGGATGTTTGTGTGTATGTGTGTGAGAGAGGAGTGGTATGCACTCCATTTCGGTTGGCTACTGAATAGAAACAATATACTGTACTTATTTGCTTGCTTATTGGATCCATCATAGTTCAGCTTCTTAACTGCTGAAAAAAATGAAACAAAAAAGACGCAATATTATGACGAGGGGGAGTGTTACAAGAAGGTTTTATCAATGCCAACACTGGTATGCCTTCCTTTTCGATGACACAACAAACAAGAGAAACTAAGCAAAGGGACAAAACTGTAGAATGAAACGTTATATGAAACGCAGCAGTAAATCTTAACTGACACATGAAACAGACCCACGCAACACAATTCATACTTCTCCCTAACACCGTCTCTCTTTCTCTCTCACACACACACACAGACACACACACACACACACACACACACACACACACACACACACACACACACACACACACACACACACACACACACCAATGAAAACTAACAGGTACTCCATAACACTGTGACGCTACATATTTAGTAAGATCCTTTATTACAGATTCAAATAAAAAAAATAATTAAAGGCGTGACAAGCAAGAATGACATCCGTCCCTCGCCCCTGCCATGTCCCGCCCCGCCCCGCCCTGCCATACACACTGATGTAACACAGTCAGACTAGACATAGTATAGGCCTCTTGGCACAGTCTTTCACATTATTTTTTCGCATATTTTTTCACGCGTGAGTGTAGGTGGCGCGTTAGAGCGAAGCAGACAAAACCCACACCGGAAATGATGTCTGGTCCTGTGAGGCGAGTCTGCTGATGAGATCGGGGAGGACGGCAGCAGCAGTGGGTGGAAGGGGGACAGGATGGGGAGGGAGGGGGAGCAAGGCACATCGTTCATGGCAGCGGTGGCGGCGGCGACGAAGCGTGAGCAACGTCGTGACAGTGGTTAGCAGCACAAGGGGCTGAGGGAGACGACCTGAAGGAGGCAACACTGAGGTGCACACTAAAGGAAAGATGACTCATGCTGATGATTTTGAGAAGATTGTCTCTCACCGCTGAGTGGGAGAAGTGAGTCACAGCATCGTTAGTGCTGCTCAATGGCCTCACTGCATGACTGGCGGGGACGTGGAGCTGCAGACGAAGCAGACGAACGGATTTTCTCTAGTAGGGAAGGGGATTGGGGTGGGGAGCTAAAGAGCTAACAGGTCACAGTGATGTGGAGCACCTTTGTCATTCACCATACCAGTCTACTCGGTGTCGTGTAAATAAATGCAACCAACCCTCACTAATTTCTTAAAAAAAGAGTTCATCCCTGTATAGTAATGCTCTTCAAAACGTGTTCCGACACATCAATGGCTCACAAGACTATACTGTCATCGGCTCTGATAAACAGATACATTATCATGTAAAAAACAACAATGTAAAATGTTATCAATAAGTATTTCTCATAACATTTCCTCTTGATAACAACTGCATTTCAAACATGCTTCGTCTTGACAAAGAGGGAAGTAAACAAGCTACTTTGTCCTGTACAAGACCTGCAAAAAAGGTCGCAAGAGTAATGCAAGAAATAAAACTCAATAGGAAACATGAAATTTGGTAAGAAATATTACAGTTCCCGGCACTTGTCTGCATGTGTTATATAACGGAAACATACAGTGAAGTAACACGACAAACACATCATGATACGTAGCTGCTGAGCCTCTTACCTCCCCTTCTCCTTCTGGCAGCAGTATCAGCTTCCACCTCAGCTCCTTCCTTGCTACCCTTCTGAATGGGCGTCACAACAAATCAGAAAGGTCACACCATTACCTAAACAACCACGACACTACAGACGTGTCAACGAGGAAGAAGGAAAAGCAGTGTAGTGGGAGTGCGTGTGTGGCAGCCTCCCATGCCTTCCCGCTCCACCCCTCATCCACTCACACCATGAGCGCCATCCATGAACCGTCGCTTCCCAACAACCACCGGCTTCTCACACAAAATCACCTTCACCACCCACACTTCCCTTACCACAAACACCATCTTCACGCTCTCAACACCCACCATTCACTGCTGCGTCATAACATTTCTTTAAGGTTTTGGCTGGCATGCACGTAGCCTACTACTACACACTCATATACGAGGACGTTTTCCTGACAAAGGGAGCGCTGCGTCAGTCATGCCATGGGTGGTGTGAGTCGCGGAAGAGAAGTTGTTGCAGAAATAACCTTACATATCTGTGCCACTTTTTTTTTTATAGGTATATACTTGCACATATATACACTTTATCTTTTCATGATGCCAGCGCACGGTTATGATTGAATCAATTAACATAATAAATACAGAACAGCTACTGGGTTATGAGATAATAAATTTCACGGCTGCAGTGTTTTTTTTTCTTCCATCCATTAAAGCACGTGTGCCATAAGGATTTAAAATAATGCTGCATATAAGACTACTGCAATATAAATACAAAATTACTGTTCAGAACACCTGTGGTTTGAACAGAAGCGTCACGCACTGCTGATGGCTTGTGGCTGACATTGAACAAGGGAGTGTTTCGACCACCACGATCCATCTCGTGGAAATAGCAATACATTGAAACTCATTGTAAGGAATTTCATGTTACAAGGACAAGGTTTTGGCAGTTTGTTTCAGGCTTGGCTACACAAGGGCCGTTTTTACTTCTTCATTTATGTCGACAAACTTTTTTTCTTATTCATTTTTCTTTTAGTTTTTTACTTTTCTCACGTTGGGAAACTGTAAGTCGGAACGTGTTCAACATAAATAATAAAAGACATTCCGTCATCGTCTCGCAACAAATTCAACAGCGTGAAAAACAGTGTAACAATGTGTTCTAGGAAAAAGATATGCCGCAAAAAAGCATGTCACGTCCTCTTAACAACAAAAAAGTTAATTGATATGTAAAATTAATAAAGTTTCACAATACATGACGTATTAACAAGCGTCCTCACCTAACAGTGAAGGTGGACTATCTAGCAGGAGGCACCAGGGACGCCTCACAATGCAGTACCATCAAATACTTCCAAGCACAGGACATTAACGAAATTTCTCACCCAAAACTTCTCTTTTTCTCTCCCCCCATCCACATACACACACACACACACACACACACACCCACACACCCACACACAACCCTTAATAACTATCAGTGAGAGGGCGTGACCGTAATTAAGAGACAACACATAACATGGAAATAAACATTAAGGAAAGAAACGGAAAAAAAATAGAGGAAGTGTAGAATTTTTCTTTGTAATAAAAGTTGGTCTCAACTGTGAACGTTTTTTTTTTAACCCTTTTACTTTATATTATATCACACGTCACGTTCGCAGGTGTGTGTGTGTGTAGGGGGGGTGAAGGGGGGGCGAGTTGCAGCCAGCGGGACGTTTACACCCCTGCTGAAACCGGCGAGCAAAGGCAGCGGTGGTTCGCCAGTGAGGTGTGCAGCAGCGGAATCAGCAGCAGCGTCACGTGCAGCCAAGGGTCGAGGTCACACACCCCGGGCGCGATCCACCGGCGGCTGACGTGGGGTAGCTCAGCAAGGGGATAAATATGGCGGGGTATGGAGGCACTAGAGGCGTCAGCAGGAAGAGGAATAACTTGCGACTGTCGTGTATATACTATGACAAGCGAACATGTAGACATAAAGTCGCGTGTATCATCCATTTCTGCGTCCGTTACACAGGGTCATGCCTACACTGCCCTGCCGTTACCGCCGACCTTCCGAGAGACTTGTACCACCGCCGTGCATTTGGCAACAGCTGCACGCCGACACCCTGGCAGTAATTCGACTTCATCTCTGTTTTGACTTCTGAGGACTCCGTAACCCGACGTGAACTTTAATATCAGTCTTTATAACAGTCATGGTTCCTTCCGCCACAACCTGGAGAGGAAACTCAGTCAGCCCCTCGAGGAAGAAATGCCTTGAAATTGCAATAGCAAGTGTAGCCTTGCAATGTCACTGGCGGCCCGACTCCGGCTTGATGGAGAGGAAGTGTCGATGGCCTACAAATCAAGAGGGAAGGACCGAGTGGAATGATGCAAAACACTCCTTTTCATACTTTAACGGAGCTGATTTTCTGTGTGATTTGAGCGACGTGTAGAATTAGTTAAGGCTGCATGAAGAGAAAAAATACAAATGCAGGTACTAGTAACATTTTATATGATGGAAAAACTATCTTGTGGCACGTGTTATGCTGCCACACCTTAATCATCTATTTCCTGAATAACTAATGGGGAGTTGAGGGCGGTAGATGCGATGACGTATTAGTCAAGCTTCGATGGTTAACACGCCCACCCCAGATGAATTCCTTAATTATGAGTAGTTGGCTGGCGTTCCTCACACGCTGTGGGATCAAGATGACTTACTTTTCACCAAAATAATTTTCTCACTCGTTGAACTAAATTAACGGCACCGGCAGAAACGACCTGTATACCACATTTGGAAAAAAATAAATAAATAGAAGTGTCTGTTTGCCTGAGATGAGACATCCCGCGTACCGGCTAAGGGTGGTTCCTTTAGAGTGGCAGAAAAAAACTCCACACCGCTACATGCTACACCTTCTAAGAGCCTCATAGATATGTGACGCCCTTGAAAACCTCGTGCGTGCGTGTTCTTACCTCAATATTCTTGTTCCTGGTATCCAAACCGTTATTAGGTATGACATTAGTTAGAATTGGCGCGTGTAAGTACAGATAGATAGTGTTGTGGTGTGTGGATATTGGTGGTGTGGTGGTTGGGGACATAATCACAATCACACCCTCTGTGCAGCCAAGACAGAGGAGTCATGCGATTTGAGAGGGACACAAGAAACTGCAGCTGCCACTCAAGGGTGAAGGTTGGCTTGTGTTGGCACTCTGAGGGCTCCTGTTTGTCTTTGGAGGGACGCACGAAGCCGCTGCCACAGTTTATCATTTTTATCACTATAGCAACAGACGTGCAGGTATATCTATGAAGGGGCGTGACGGAAAGGGGCCGGACGCCACTCATCCGCCTCAACGACGATAAAGTAATGAAGGCATTTCCTCACACTTGCCCTCGAGCGACCTAGTAAATTGTTTATGGGTGTTCTTCCGGTTAAACTTAAACGTTATTAAGATAAATGCCCTACATGTCCTGAAGGAAGTAATCTTGAAACATAGGATGAGTTGTGCCCTTTTAACCTTGTTCTCTGACTTGATACTGAGATGCGCAATCCGTGCTGAAGGGAAATGTGTGGTTCGCTAACCCTTGCCACCAGCCCCGCGTCCTCTTTAACCAAGCCGTCAACTACTGAGTCTTTCAAGGTTATCCACATGAACCCCTCTCTAAAGGTGAGCAACTTCGAAAGTAAGGCGATGACCCAGTGTTGCTTTTTTCAACATCCTCACGTAAAGACAATGAGGAAGTAATAATGAAGTCTTCAGTTACACATGCCAACAACATTTTATATATTTACGATACTCTTTAAATAATTCTATCTAATAGACAGGCCCAGAACATTACATCTCATCCAGTCTCATTCGTACTAAGAGACAGAAACGAAGAACGAATAACTGCTGTTAAGTCTTCATCATACGGAGGAATAATTTGACATATTCCTGACAACTAATGAGGTTCGAGGTGATGGGGCTGAAGATTTGGGACAAGATTCTTATTAAGACATCTCCATCACCAATTAGACGAGAGAGAGAGAGAGAGAGAGAGAGAGAGAGAGAGAGAGAGAGAGAGAGAGAGAGAGAGAGAGAGAGAGAGAGAGAGAGAGAGAGAGAGAGATGAAGAAGAATGCGAGCGGGTTCTTCACAGTAAGCCTTCTACCTCCGAATGTTCTTGTGGTCAGACTTTCCCTCCGCACAGTACTACTCCTAAGCCTCAAAGAAAGAGGGTGAGGCAGGGTGGGGTGAGGGGTGAGGGTGAGGCAAGGGGGTGGTCAGACTTTCCCTCCGCACAGTACTACTCCTAAGCCTCAAAGAAAGAGGGTGAGGCAGGGTGAGGTTGGGGATGAGGGTGAGGGATGGTGGGGAGGCGCCAGCTAGTTACGGCCACGCCTTCTCTCTTACCTATATATTTTGTACGCCTTGTGAGTGACTCAAATGTGGCAGTGACAAACATCTAGTACCAACACGTGCAGCGATATCAGCTCGGTGTAACGCCATTATCACGGTGATAAATGGTTATGTGAAAGTATATGGGAAATAATAATAATAATAATAATAATAATATGATCCGTTGTATGCGAGGGAAAGATGTATACTGGAGCACCAAATACGATGCACCTCACGCCAGGCACCGTCACACACACTTACCCCTCAGGAATCTGATTGGGTGGCAGCCTCGCCCTTTCACTTACCTGTGGGGAAGAAAAAAACACATGAGTAAATCAAAGATTACAGTAAACGTTCAGCGTCTTGGTTACCCATCAAATTATGTAAATAATCAAAGAGATAGAGATATCTTGGTAGATTACAAAAATGTATTCCTAGAATTATGGTGAAGGTGAGGCAGCAAGGAAGGGCAGGGTAGAGGGGCGCAGGTAGTGAGGGAGAAGGGTGGGGGGGCGGGGGTAAGGGACACCGGGTACAGGGGCCGCGAGGGACGGCCACATACTGTTCTTCGGTCACCACAACACCTGCCAATAAAACATTATCTGAAGCTTTTCTCATAACGATTCACAGTTGGATCTATTTGTTATTATCTCTGCTTCTAATTACAATATCCATATTTATATTACAAGTCAGTATTCAGGTGTGCTGCGTGTGGCAGCGTTTGGCTATGAGTAAACAGGTGTAGCATCCCTGCGCCCTCTGACCGTGTGGTCCAGGACGGGGAAGAGAGTCGCCGCCAGCCAGCCAGGGCTGCTTGGCTGCCCACAGTACAAGGATGTCAAAGGTATGCCGAGGACCAAAGGGGCAACAGATGCCAATATCCTCGCCCCCTCAACATTTTTTTCCTCGTTTCTTGGCGATGCATTACTAGCCACGGGACAGTGCGTGTACCCCCCCCCCCCATCCCCCATGACATCACGTCACCTCTGGGCCAGGACACAAGGAGACACACCAGCCTCCACCAGTGGTCATGAGGCAGACACTAGCTGCCTCAGTCTGACCCTCACAAGGTCAACCCTCCCTGTCCTGTGCCTCACTGATTTTATCTAGCATCCCTGTCTGCTTCTCTGTATTCTAACCGCCGTTTGTTTATTTATTTATTTATTCATTTATCTATCTATCTATTAGATGGATATATGTCTGCATGATTCTGGTCCACCTTTACGTAATATTGTATTGAACATGGATATGAAACGGGTTTCACTTCCCCATAGCCTCCAGCATACTTGGAGCTCAAATTGTTTTTCCATGTTGGGAGAGTACAGTCTTCAGTACACACAACACAACACACCTACAACCTACAGTCATGATCACTATTTCAAAATCCCATAATCATCCACAAGAGGAAGTACCATCAAAGCACGAAATTATTTTCCACAAGACAAAAAGCAAGCTAGTCTAGGCTTACACTATGTTCAAATTACGACCAAACCAATCGTGAATAACAACTGACATGCCATGCGGGCAGCACAACGGATCAGGTGTGAGAGGAGATGACTGGGCTAGGAAGAACATGAAGGAGTAGACAGACCCAGACCATGAGAAAATGTGTTATGGCGTTAGGCCTTGTAGCGCCGTGCTTCACTTATCCAGACATACCTACATACCTTATTAATGCCATACATTACTACCTGTTAACATCGTACACACATTTTTATTTTACATTTATTTCCATTCCAAAGATCCTTAAAATGAAAAATCAGCTATAGCCTTGAGCTAACAAAAGGAAGGAGGGAACATTTATGGCAGTCAGGAGAGACCAGTGGCGAGGCAGAGGGAGGGAGAGAGGGAGGGAAGGAGCGCCAGTTACCACAAGGAGCCAACCAGCCAGCCAACCAGCTCAAGCCACCTTCAATACAGACCCCAAGACACAGACCAACGCACCACCACCGTCACCAGGCAAGCTCACTCTAAAAGCAATAACCAAACGATTAAAAACAGACAAAGACGATTTTCTGTTTGTTGCCAAGGCCACGGTGGGAGTGTAGAGCGGGAGGGAAAGATGGAAGAAAGGTGGGGGAGGGAGGGAGGGTCTAAGAGGCTGGCCGGACACAACTAAACATTACTCTTGCCCAACCACCAGAACACGACGGCCCCGCTCCCACACCTATCCCTGAACAGCCACACAAACACCCCTTAGACCCCTGCCTGCTTGCCCACGCCTAGCTCGGGGACACACGCCCTCCAAACCACGATTCTGTTATATAAAGATAGTAGTTACATCGTGCTATGACTTTAATGGAAGCAATAATCTACTACTGTTAAATGATAATGATAATGAAGATGGTAACGGTAATAATAAACGGAATGGTAATAGTAATAATAATAATAATAATGATGATAATAATAATAATAATAATAATAATAATGCAACATTGCAACTAACACACTCGACAAACATCAACCAGAAATTATTTTAATATCATTAACACACACACACACACACACACACACACACACACACACACACACACACACACACACATATCCATTAATGACACATGGATGCATTCTACATTACACACGAAATCTCTTCCCCATTCTTTTTTCCTTTTCTTTATTTTTTATTCCCCATTGAAAGAAGGTCAATAAGGCAGCACTACCACCTCCCTCCGCCACTATCTCTGAGTCATGTTGCAATGAGTCATGAGGTGCGAGGACTGTCTTCGCGTGGCTCATAAGTGTTCTGAGACTCATAATCCTTTCCTACACGCCAACACACACCTATCCACACACACACACACACACACACACACACACACACACACACACACACACACACACAGACACACACACACACACACACAGTAATCAAGAAAGGAGAAAACGTAATAAACATGATGAGGTGTTGCAAGTTGCTACTAGGGGGTGGCGGAGGGGAGGGGAGGGATGGAGACGACCAAGTGGGGCTGGGTGGTGACAGGAGTGACAGTAAGTAAACCCCGAACCCCATGATGCAGCGTGACGCAGCAGCAGCAGCAGCAGCAGCACAGCGCCAGAGGAACAATGCACAATGGGAGGACAACCTGCAGCGAGCGACAAACAAGCGGCCTCGAGATGGCGAGTAATGCACGTGAAATATCCATGAAGAGGCGGTGGGTGACGTGATGCATGGCTTGGTGACTCGCTCGTGCCTCATGGTAAAGGCTTCCTTCTGATGTCATGCTTGAGTGTGTGCTAACGCCGCCCCCGCCACCCACTCCCCCACCACGCCTCCCCCTACCCCCCTGCCTCCTGGAGTGGCGCCGTGGCAACCAACACGGCATGACCTGCACGAGGCAGAGGTCAGAGGTTAACCTTAAAAATGAGTTGAGTTTTGGGTCTAGACATCATCGTTTTATTCCCCTTTCCCCACCAAAAGATAAAAAAGAAAAGAAAAGAGAAAAAAGTATCATGGTTCGCAAGGAAAAAAAAAAAAAAAATGTAGGTTAGAAGGGGATGTGCGCATCTGGGGTTACTAGTGGGTCGAGGGAAGCTGGTGATCATCATCCTCTCTATCCTTTTAGTGTAATGAACTTATCAAATCAATCTCACATAGGATGCTAAAAGAGGGTATAATTCCATCTTCTAAAATGCACGTCGAAACCTTTACATGTCCTTTCCCTCCTTCGTTTTCCCAGTACAGAACAAAGGTGACTCACTCTCCCTCCCCGCCCCTTCTTCCCCTTTATCCTTCTCCCCTAGCCGTCTGTCACCACCACCACCACTACCATCTTTCCACACCCTTGACACCCTGGTGCATTTTATTACAGCCCCTTACGCGTCCTTCCTTCCACATGCCCGGGAGTTACACGATGCTGCGTGCTGGCAAAGGTTGATACAGGAAATTTGCTGCGATGTTGGAGTTGGGGGTTGTGAGTTGGGGGTTGGGGGTGGTGGTCGACGGGCCGCAAGGGAATAATGAGTCATCTCGCTAAATCTGAGATCGAAAACGCAGTTAACGCGTTTCGATCCAAAACATTACAACTGTAAACTGTAAACGATGAAATACTGCATCTCGGCGCTCTAAAAATACTACACCGCAACCTAATTTTCCCCAGCAAGACCAGCTTCAACACGCCCTCAGTGCACGCTGGCTCTTCATGTCAGGGAATGTTCGAAGAGCGGCGCACCACCGTTGTTGTTCCGGCGTGCCTGCCCCGCCCCCCGCCGCGCAGGGCACGTCGCTGTACCGGCCAACCTCTCCCCTCCTCGCCCATCTTGGAGGCTAATTTTATCCCACTGAATAAACCAGAGGTGCACCCCGGAGCAGTTCTTCCCTCGCGCGGCCCTGGCTCTGACCCCGACACTTGCGTCACCTCCCACCCCAGCATCGCGGAAGATAAGATGAGACAACAGTAATTATATGTGAAGGATAATCTCCCCTAATTATAAGAAGGAATGTTTCCACTACCCTGACATACACGACTAAATATTAACTAGGTAATAGCTACATGTTAATTAAATAGGTTGTTATTTGCCAGTAATTTCCTAGTTCTTTTATTATTTATGTGAGAAGAATTTCCACTACCAATCAGACCGTCAAGGGTATATAACACACGAAAAAAGGCAGAACATAAAAAAAAATATATAATAAAAAAAGAACTTCCTTTCCACCTCATTAACCTAAATAAAAAATTGAAAAAAAGTCACAATATTTCATTATGTTAAGTGTATCACGGTCAACAGCAGTCACTTATTTTAATGGGTCACCCGAGCTACATCAACCCAACAGTTACCTCGTTAAGGGAGATGATGAATTCAGTGCCATGGAGGCAGCACTAAGGTGAATGATGGCGACAATTCACGCCTCACAACTTAATATCTAACTGCAAAGCCCACTATATATTTGGAGCCGTCAAACTACATGAATTAGTTATGGCCATCATTCATAATATATACAATTTTTTTTTCTCTCTCTCTCTCTCTCTCTCTCTCTCTCTCTCTCTCTCTCTCTCTCTCTCTCTCTCTCTCTCTCTCTCGCCTGGAATTTATATTTTGGACTTAACAGCCTGAATACCTCCTCTCTCAATACAGCACGCAATATCGTACATTCCGCGCCCCAATGTCTTCTTTTTTTTTTTTTACATGAATATCCGTATCATATTACCCTACAGACTCGCTTATTTGGCTGGGGAAGTGCCTATCTTTCATTTTGCTACTATATAAGTGAAAAACAAAGTGTGTGTGTGTGTGTGTGTGTGTGTGTGTGTGTGTGTGTGTGTGTGTGTGTGTGTGTGTAATATCTGGTCCTTCTACAGTACAGGCAATAAGCAGTGCGAGCAGCGATGACCTTTTGGGTAAGGAGGAAAGTTTGGCAGTAAGAATTTTCTTTTTCCCAAGTTGACCCCGGCAAGCTGAGGAGAGGACCCGCTCACCCACCTCACCCTCAGCCAGGCGTACCACAAACACTTTCAGCTGACCCATGCAAATGAACGAAAACTGCAGCACTAAAGGAAAGAAGTTAAACGCAGGAGATTAAATTCTGCAATATTTTTTGGGGGAAAGGGAAGCACAGGTGAGGGAGAGGGCGAGGAAACGTCACCTGGGCCCGATATGGAAACAGTGAATCATGGGTGAACGAAAACCTGCCTTAAACACGGAGACAAAAGGGTAGAAATGGAAACGAAACAGCTATTCCAATAATAAGCTGCCACGACTTCTGAAAAACACGCCATTATGTTACTGGCTACTTAATTTCAGCTCAATTGCATGGGGCAGAGAATTTGGCAAGAGCTCTAATACAGGTCGGAGCGTGCACGCCCTAAGTATAGCTGTGCAGACCTCAGGTAGCTAAAGGAGAATAGTAACGCAGTACCTTCCTTCCACGTGAAATCGTCCTCTGGCAAACTCTGCAGTGCTCGCTCGCTTGCTCTATACGTCCAATGGTTATGTTGCCTCTGGGACAATACTCGTTCTTTTTTCTTTTTTTCTCTCTCTCGTTTAGCACTTAGAATATTGCATTAAAATTTTACGGCGATAACAGTAAAAAGTCTCATCTGACTGGAGTTACATAGTGTTTATATGTATATCCTCACCCCTGAGAGAGAGAGAGAGAGAGAGAGAGAGAGAGAGAGAGAGAGAGAGAGAGAGAGAGAGAGAGAGAGAGAGAGAGAGTTGAACCATCTAGCCCATCCCTGAACATAATAATAAAATAAATAAATAAATAAACAAATGAATAAGTAAAATAAATACATACACCCCCCATTAGTGACGAATAATGGAGGTAATAATCGGTGACTATTAAAACAAAAATAGAAGGAAAAAAAAAAACTATTATTGTTAAAACTTTAAAATATACTAAACATGTATTTCCAATTATTCTATTCACTCAGCCAAGCCTAACTAAAGCACTTCACCTCTACCATATACCCGACCTCATCTTCTACTATACCTCCCACCTCTTCCTAACACTCCCAGTCCCTCAGTCCACCCATCCCATCACTCATCCACACCCACCCTCTCCCCACCCCACCCAGCACCCACATCTCCATCTACTCACTCACGTTACCCTCTTGCTCCTCCACATAATCCCACATTACTACCACCACCACCACCACCACCTTTAGCCTTCATCTCTTCCACCCACTTAAACCACACTGTTACATCCACCAATTCTCGCTATAACCTCCATCCACTCAGCTCCAATGTCCTTTATCCACCCACTTTCCACCTAATCCACCAGGTTCACTACACTGCTGTTCTCTTATCCATGGTCGTGCAGATTTGAAAGACGCGTAGCTAATGGTGGTGATCAGCTTAACCGATTCATGACCAGCAGCAAGTTGAAGGACTGAAAACTGTGACAAGATAATATTCGTACACAGGATCTATGTGTGTCGTCAATTATCAAAATGTCGAGTGTTTTATTCATTTTTTTTTCTTCTAATCTATGTTGTGTATGAAAGTTGTTCCACGTTCAATATCAAATTCTAGCATTACTTTGAAAAAATAAATCTTGGAATGGACGAGGAATTAATCAGGAACTTAAGAAACCCCACCAATACTACTACTACTACTACTAATAATAATAATAATAACAATAATAATGATAATAACATTAACAATATAATCATGAATGATAAAAAATACATGGACAAAAAATTCGTCTCCCTCATCTCTCTCTCTCTCTCTCTCTCTCTCTCTCTCTCTCTCTCTCTCCTACAGCCTGTCCAGGTGGTAAGTAGGCCATCTTTCCCCCGCTGAGGCTCCAAGTGAGAGACACAAATGAGCTTCGGCGAGAGCTGTCAACTGTCAAACAAACAGATGCGTGCATTTGACAGGACTCGGGAGGCTGGGCCGCGACACGCCCACCACTGTATTGGGGCGTCCCTCGCACCACGTGTTGGCACTGTTATTTTGTATCCACCAGCGACAGGGCGATAAATACAAGACGAGTGAAGACACGACAGTGAGTGACGTTGAATGAAGTGGCAACTATGAATGCAATTATAAGAAATTCTAAGGCTTTGGATGAACGACAGTTAAAAATACAGAGGCTAACGAAGGAATAATCTTAAAAAAATAGTATTAGGTTCCCAGCGTACACGTCTTACTAACTATGTGCAAACTATAAGTCACGGCTAACTAAATATAAATAGAAGAGCATATCAGATCCTTGACGTAACACAACAATAATCTGGTTATTA
This sequence comes from Cancer borealis, assembly GCA_036785275.1. Taxonomy (NCBI): domain Eukaryota; kingdom Metazoa; phylum Arthropoda; class Malacostraca; order Decapoda; family Cancridae; genus Cancer; species Cancer borealis. Next base: position 83,379 of record JAXIVD010001080.1, read on the forward strand.
TGCCCACACTAAGACTTGTTTCCAGAAGCCTTGTCTACACGCCAGGCAGTACTCACCTGAGACGGGATGTGTGGGACGAGCGACCAGCTACAAAAGGGAGGCCTTGGAGGCACCACGAGGGCCAGTTAGTGACTGACCGACCGGCGCTTGGAGTCTTCGACGGGTCGTTTTCTCGTGAACTATGGACTCGCGCACACCTCACGGGTTTCAACGTTCACTTGTCTCAATGACTTTAATGCTGTAGCCTGTTCTGAAAAGTGCAGTTGCCACCTTTATCCTAATGACTGGTGTGAGAAAAGCATCCTAAACTAAGTATGGGCCATGGGGACGGGTAACGAGGCCGGCGCATGCGTCTATGACCACTCCCTTACAGGGCACAATGAGTCGCGGGACGACCTCGGGTGATTACATCAGCATCTGGCTGCCGGGTGGAGAGGGAGTGTGGGGAGAATGAGGAGGGTGGTGGTGTGGGGAGTCGGAAAGGGCGAGGCAACTTCCCATGGGCTCCTCGATGCTCCCCCTCCCTAAGCCACACCCACAACCAGACAGGGGTCACCACGCCGTCTTTACAGACAAATAGCCAGGGGCTCAAAGATCTATACTCATAGCCTATCTAAAGCCTTACCACAACCCTCTTACACTCACTCTCCCTCAGCGACTGAAAAGCAACAACAGTAACTCGACCATCCCGCCACTCACGTCATCCCTCGAGGGCATCCGCTGCCTCTTTCCTTCCAGCACTTCACTCATCCTTTGCACCGGCCAGGACTCTCCACATACCACTCGATAATTTACTTACACCCGCCCCTCCCACAACACCACGTGGATACGGCTCACGGATCACCGGCTCACCCGTCACACCGGCCACTATGTTCAGCCGCGCCTCATGCAGTGCTGGTCTAGTAGGAAATACGGTCCCCTCACACCCTGACAGACACGAAAGGGTGTGACAACTTTCATACAGAAAGCTAAGTTCCCTTGTCTGGTGTTAGTGAGCCTTTTTAGGATGGTGAGTGACATTTAGGACTAACCGAGCCACTTTCTCTTTATTTTCTGCTTCCCTATACAGCTATGCGGGGCGACCAGACCAAGGGAAGCTGTGACGACTGCGGCTGCATGTGAGTCATGCCGCTTGAGTCACACCTCACCCCCTCAGTCACGCCCAGATCCCTCTCTCCATTACAAGATTCACATCATGTCAGTCACATCTCGACACCATTCTAACATGACACTTCTCAATGGCTTATTATTTTCCACGACACTAAATTCAATAATATTTTACTTAGTTTGACACCATAACAAAAAGTGTGTTGCCAGAAACCCGTATCTAAAAAAAAAAAATTATAATAATATATAAATAAATATCAAACAAAATAACGGTAACCGGCGCCCGCTAGTCGGCGAGCGACGGAGTCTCACAACACAACACCACACCACACCACAGCCTCACTGAAGCAGCTCACCACGAGTTTCAGAACAATTTTGCTAAGTGAACCCGTGAGGAGCTTGGTCGTTGGTAGAGGAGAAGCGAGGAGAGTAACGCTGTGGTGGGCGCCACGCCACTGACTGGCGAGCCGCAGACCCGCGGGCGGCGTCGCGGCTGTGGATGAGGGAAGGAGCAGCCAACGGCGGGATTCAGCCCTACCGGCCAACCACGGCTCCTCATCCTCAAACCACACTCGTTCCTGCACCTCAAACCACACATTCTTTCTATAAAATTACAATCACGCCCACTACCTGCTTCACAATTGTCAATACACGCACTTACACCGAAATAAACGCATCGCCACGCTCACGTCTATAGTGGTAGTGATATCTAAGGAAGACCAATGAAACCACCTTGCACTCCTTGATTAGTTGGTTCACTTAATCATGCACCGCACTAGCAAGCACTCTTCATTGACTAGTCTCTGCTAGCAACAGCTTGGCCAGCCCTCTGCTTCTCGGCCAACACTGTCCATTGTATTTTGCTGCTCAAATCATCACTTCTCTTTCTTCTCTCCCCCCAATTTCCCGGCTTTTACACGTGAGCGAGTTTCTGCCTCGCCCACACCTGCCTGCGGCGGTCATCCCCTTCTACACTTTTTTCTGGTGTCTCTGAACCTTATCTTTCCCTGAAGAAGAAGAAAAAAATCAGAGGATAGACTAGACTTCCTTCTCAGAAAGCAGAGGATTCTCACGAAGGGTCATAACGGTTGGCACCCTGGTAATCATGGGTAAAATCGAGGGTCACGCCTGCCGAGAGCATACATATATACACGCTGCCACTGCAGTATTATAATCAGTCATTACCCGCCGATAAGTATCATACCCCGCCATGAGCAAACGGCAATGTAGTCACCGACCAGACCGCACGCGCACATGGCGGCTTGGTCGTTACACATGAGTTTTCCCGCGTTGCATCATGGGAGCCAGAGAGGAAGAGGGGCCGATGGGAGGGCGCGTAGGGACGACAACACTACTTCCTCCTGCTGCTCCCTCGCTCTTGTGCGTGCCTCAGCTTCTCGCCAGTTACCAAAGGAAACGATCGGAATGCAGGGGGCTCCCACTCACATCTGACAGCTTATTAGTACTCCGGTAGTGCAAAACCTTTCGTAATACTCTTCCTTTTGATGCACAAGATAGCATGTTTCTGCTTATCTGATGCCGTAAGATGAGGAGCTGCAGACGTAAACCCAGAAATTGGCAACTGTGTCGATGACTAAGAGAGGGAACCCAACACTGGCGGGGGAAGGATGAAGGTTGGACGGAGAGCTTGGCTTTTATCCTGATGAACACCGGTGTTCTCATTCCGCCACCAAATGAGAAACCAACCGAACATTTCAAGTAAGCAATTGCGTCCATATCACCATAGTTAATGCCATGAGCCCCGTCTGATGAAGAGTCCAAGGCCACTTCAATACTCCCGAGGCGAGTCGTGTAAACATTTAGGCAGCTGAGTGAACACAACACCAACCTGCACATCAACCTAACACAGCACGGCGCCATGAGTTATCAGGCTGATGATAGTCGCGTGAGTCAGGGGGAGGGAACGCTGCCGCCGCCGCCTCTACCATTACTGCAATTATTACTACCATTACCACTCCCATCACCGCCTACACGTAGTATTCACCACACGCACAAATCTCTTTATTTTTTTCTCATACCTTTCCACTACTACTACTACTACTACTACTACTACTACTACTACTACTGCTACTTACTACTGCAGTTGATGTTATTGTAAAAAAACAAGACATACCACTATCACTACTACGATCACTCAAGCATCAGCAAATTCCATTATTAAATCGACGTAAGCAAAAGCATCCTTCAACTTTCCAGACTAAACATTGGCACCACTGGCCGTCTCCTTCGTCTCCCCTTTCACCTCCAACCACTGCTTCCCCTCCGACCCGCCAACACTATCTCCACTACCAATAATGTTCAATAGAATCACCACAACCGTCACTCACTCACCTACCCACCCACCAATCCTTTGTGTCTCATCACTCGCTGTCACGATGACGAAGGTTACGACGTCCTCATACTCTAAGATTACTATTCCCCACGAGCTGCGTCATGATTTATGTGGTTTTCATTAAGTTTTAGTACATGAGAGTGAGAGTGAGTGAATGGATGCCTCAACAGACACATTGCCACTTTTTCATTTCACTGGACGGGGATTAATCTTCGGGAGAAACTATAAACATAATATAAAGAATGCAGTACAAAAGGGGCGTGGTCCATCACCTCGTGCTGTGGGCTGTGTCCAGTCCCCACGGAAGCCAAGCCTAACCCCTGCTCCCCTCCCCTCCCTCCCCGTCGTAAACAAGGGAGCGTGCTTGAAGCCGGAAGCAGACCGCGGCGCTGATGGGTGAGCGAGGATGGCTTGTGGTGAGCGTCTGTCGCTACGCCGGGTTTATCAAGTGCGTGGTGAGCAGCACAACACAGTGAGTGGTGAGAAGATAGGGCCGAGGAGGAAAAACACGGTGGTCTTGATGATGTGAGTGTGTGGGGAGGAGCGATGAGATAAGGAGCTCTAGCGGACAGGATGAAAAATATAACAATTACATTTATTATTGATATTGATGTAGTTGTTATGATTGTTCTTACTAAAATTGTCATTACTATTTAAGTGTT
>JAXIVD010001080.1:92500-95000 GCA_036785275.1 Cancer borealis
GGCAGTGATGATGATGATGATGATGATGATGATGATGATGATGATGATGAATAAACACTTACTTGTAAAGATGAAATATATACAGACGAAAAAAAAAAATTACTGATTCACTAAATGATGGCATGAATTATTTTTATATGGTGAATTTGTGAAAATGAGTTAAAGCTGCAGAGATGAAGATGATGAGTTAGCATGATAATAATATATTGTAATCTGTGGTTTCATAAGGATTTCAAAATTGCAATGACTAGCACCAAGGAAGGAAAGGTCATGTAGGTAGGAGGAGGAGGAGGAGGAGGAGGAGGAGGAGGAGGAGGAGGCGGAGGAGGAGGAGGAAGAGGAGGAGGAGGAGGAGGAGGAGGAGGAGGAGGAGGAGGAGGAGGAGGAGGAGGAGGAGAAGAAGAAAACAAGGAGAAAATATCCTGGAAATGTGGTTCTTAAGGTGTTCTCTCTACATGTGGTCAAAACTTTATCTTCTAGGAACCAGCAGGAGGGAGCGAGCAGTACATCAGATAAACATATGAAGAGAAGGCGAGAAAAACAAAATTATGATAAAAAAGGAGAATTATGGCCTTTATACAGACATGAAAATACTGCACTCATTATACCAGTTACGGGGAGTATTGATTTTACCTTCTCCCTACGCTATCTCTTTGTCCTGATTTTTCCCTCCCACCTCTACTACTATAACTACTACTACTACTACTATTATACCACCACCACCTCCTCCTCACTACTTCAATTATTCCACTTTCTTTAATAATTTTCCCAGGATCTCAATTGGAAAAAGTGTGCTAATGATCTGTTCCGCAACAAAGCTTCAAAGAGCAAGGCAAACACGCCAGTGAGAGGGTAGAGGTAGAGGTATATAGGAAGTGAATTCATGTCTCGCAGCGGGGCACAGAGACGACAGGAAATACACACACACACACACACACACACACACACACACACACACACACACACACAACACTCATCCATCCCCTCCATTCGTGACTGTACAGAAATAACAACATGCTAAGTAGTTGTAATTTCTTACCATCACGTCACACTAACAGCAAACACCCCACGTAAGGATATTAATCTCTCTTTCTCTTTTTTTTCTCTCTCTCTCTCTCTCTCTCTCTCTCTCTCTCTCTCTCTCTCTCTCTCTCTCTCTCTCTCTCTCTCTCTCTCTCTCTCTCTCTCTCTCGGTATGTCCTGTCCTGTCCGCCACTCCCCACACCTGCCACTCCCTCCCCTTCACTCCTTTTCCTATGACGTCACCATCAAGAGGAAATATCCCTTTGCCCCTCCTCGCCTCGACAGCACATTCTTCTTCCCTTGAACGATGGAACAGCACCAGCTAAGGGGGAGCTGCATTATTTTATTTATATTTATTTAGGTTTCGGTTTGCATGCATGGAGGTGTGCCAATATGTGTTTAGGGTAAATATATATATGGAAAAAAAAAAAAAAATTGTCCTTAGTGAACAGATGGTGTTGGGGAAGTATGTGGTTGTTTACTTGTGTTTTTTGTTTCTTTCCTTTTTTTTATACGTGGAAACTTATGTATCATCACCACCTTTTTTATTTTTTTTTTCTTGTTTGGTAAATTAATGTGTTTACGTTTTCTTTTGTGGTGATGAAGTAGGATGTTCAAGAAAAAAATGTAATGAATATGGTGACACTGAACGGGTTAAGTGTACATGAGGAGACGAATGGGTGGTGTTGACGTTATGGCGGGGTTGTGGGGTGGGTCAGGCCGATGGGGGGGAGGGAGAGAGAGTGAAGGTGGGAATGGGGGTGGGTTGGACGAAGGAAGGGAGGAAGGGAGGGAGGGAGGGGGGGAAGGATTGATGGAAGTGAGGGTGGGAAGTTAGCGGTTCACGTGATGTGTGTGTGTGTGTGTGTGTGTGTGTGTGTGTGTGTGTGTGTGTATGTGTGTGTATGTGTGTGTGTGTGTGTGTGTGTGTGTGTGTGTGTGTGTGTGTGTGTGTGTGTGTGTGTGTGTGTGTGTGTAGCAGTTCTAGGGTCAAGGTCAAACATGAATAAACATACAAAGCCTTCACCCATGTTATACAAAGCATACCACATGTGTGTGTGTACGTAGGTGTGACTATTAAGGAACCTTTACTACACACTACATTCTCCAACATAGTGACGTTTTGGTCTTCCACAGCCAGCAGTCATCATTATAAATATCAACAGAGGTGCCAAGTATTGGAAGCTGAGGCCATTCCTTAATACGAATGATGATGATGATAGAAAAGAGAAAAAACAGATGCTGGCTACATATATACCATAGTTGTGCGCACTTCCCCCCTGTCTGAGCACCTTTACTGGTCGCGACAGGGGCGTGCTGGCGGGGCGGCGGCGGGGATGCAGGGCTCAGGCGACCATGAACCCACGTATGTCTCTTTGGGGGAGGAAAACTATCGTCACCAGGACCTTGGGAACCACCACCTGACCCTAACATCGCCCCTCGCTCGCCACTCAGCCGTAATGCAATATGAATGTCG
>JAXIVD010001080.1:100000-102077 GCA_036785275.1 Cancer borealis
AGAAGAGAGTATGTGCTCTTCATTCGGCATCAGATGTAGTTATAAGGCGGAGGCAAACGAGGACGAAGAGAAAGGTGCAGCATTGAGGTACAGCACAAAAGTAATTATGTTGAGGAAACAAGTGAGGTAAATTTTCTACAGTTTGTGAACAGAATATAATTCTTTGCACTGAATTCAAGTCAAATACAAATTTAAAGCAGATAGTCGCAAACTACTTCACATATAGGGTAGTGGAAGAGTGGAACAGGTTTGGCAGACAGATAAATACGATAGTAAACTTAAAGAGAATGTTAAATATATTCATGAAGGAGATGAGGTGTCGATGGCGGTGATGATGTCTGCGAATTGTACAAGTTAAGTTAGGTAACCGAGGTTTTATGTTTATTTTTTTCTCTCCCTTCCGGATATTTCAAACACTAATAAAAAAATAAAAAATAGAGAGATTTCTGTTTTTGCTTCATACGTTTCATGATCTATGACGTCATGAAATATATGACGATGAAGTCTCTACGTAGAAAGTTAAGGATGTGGATGATGACAATGGGCCTGAGGACAGTGACAGTGGGTTGGGCGCCTGTGTGATGGGTAAAGTGCTATTTTCCAATCAGTGAGGGATCGTTTACTCAGTGAGGGAAGCACCAATAATGTAACAGAGAGCAGTGACCACCTAAGGTACAAATTCATAACACGTCGATGTGAGGTTTGGGTTCAAGGTGAAGGGGAGTCAGCAGGGGAGGCGTGAGGTGAATGCAGTCTAATCTGGGGAAAGGCTGACAGGTGTTGCAGGAGTGAGTGTTCGTGTTCTGGGATGTTTCCTTGATGGATAAGATGGAGGAAGAGGAGGAGGAGGAGGAGAAGTGTTTATTTATCTAACAGCTAATATTGGTTCGTTTATGAGTGATGAGGTCATTGGGAAAATAACACCTAGACAGTTTGTAGTTTCCAGAATTAACCTGATACGGATGGATGAAGTGAGTGAGGGTTGGATGCACTGAACACATCGCTGGCTTGATGGATCACTCGCGTTATTGTATTAGCCCCGAGTCGTCAGAGAGGCAGATGGTGTATAGCGACTTTAATGAGAGCAAGTATTGATGGCGTCAATGTAACACTCCTTTTCATTACTGTCACATATTCCACTCAGGGATAACGAACGTGTGACTTGGAGTGACGCATAGCTGAGCCCGTCACTGGTTTGTTGATATTGGCAAGGTCCTTGGTTTCTAGAGCGGGGCGTGTCTCGGGAGGAAGAGACGAGATCCAGACTTCCCTGCTGGTGTTGGCTGTGTCCCATGAGAGGAAGATGAGACGGCAAGCATTGTTCAGTGAAGATGGTGTTCAAGGTTTCCTATTATAGATGATAGTGTTGCTTTGTAAGGGTGGTACATACGAGTGTTCCGGTGAAGGCCAGTGTATGAGGCAGATTCCACGGGTCGTCAGTTACGTGGGAGGGAAACTTTACTCGTTGTATGTCACACGTAATTACAATTTGGGTACTAAGGGGAAGGTAAGGTGAGGAAGTGGTGCTGCTTTAACTAGAAGTCCTCCATTTCCCTTCACTAACCAAGATTACAGAAATGTTTGAAATATGGTACGTTCACCTTGCTGTTTTTTTTTTTTAAATCAATGACTACATCAAATTAAAGTCTCAGTTCAGCGGAGAACAAAAGATCATTCACCGTTCATCAAAATCATTAAGCAAATACAAAATGTACACACACACACACACACACACACACACACACACACTTACACACACACACACTTACACACACACACACACACACTTACACACACACACACACTTACACACACACACACACACACACACACACACACACACACACACACACACACACACACACACACACACACACACACACACACACACACACACACACACACACAATGGCGTCGAGGGGATGGGACAGCGGGCAGTGGATACATCTTTCCCCCTCTGAGCGGTCCCAGAGCACGACTGCCCATCACGCGTGTCCCACAATCATCTGTCTCCCCAGCCTTTCCCCTGTCCTATCTCCCCCCCTAAAGGCAACCTCCAAGTCTCCTATCTTCTCCT
>JAXIVD010001081.1:2500-5000 GCA_036785275.1 Cancer borealis
CAGTCATTTCTAGATCCTCCGTCTGTCCACCTCTGATCCGTTTGTTGAAGTCTGCCCTGTATACCCTTGCGTTTCTTTGACTCCTTCCCCCGCCACTCCTAGGATGGTAATAATGCGGTCAAGATAATGAAGTACTTGGTGGTGCTACGTGTGAAGATATTGTCCATGAGGTTTTGAAAAGGGGTGTGTGGTGTCGTGTGTAGTGGGAGAGATGGTTTTAACTAGTGGTTAATATGCCTTGTTGACGGAAATTCGTAAACATGGCTTCGATTTGTTTTGTTATGTGCTTCGCTGCGAGTGAGTGAGTCTTCCCTTCTCAGTCAACTTTATATTTTTACCTCTCTCTCTACTCCACACATGCTCACTAGACCTTCGCGTTGATGCTGGAAAATACACATCATAACCACCGAAAAATAAACGTTCTAGTGTTGTTCTGAGTACCATGAGGTGAGAAGAGGAGGAATGCCAAACGTGTGACGATGAAAACAAAGCGAGAAAAAGCTGCCTTGGATGAAACGTTATGGCATCCAAACTGGTATTCTCCTTAACACTATTTTGCCCTCCGTGTGTATATGTGTGTGTGTGTGTGTGTGTGTGTGTTGTGTGTGTGTGTGTGTGTGTGTGTGTGTGTGTGTGTGTGTTCATCATGCAGACTCACACATGTGGCCGCGTGGTGTATATGTAAAAGCAACAATGTGTGCTATATGTATAATCCCTTACTGTTTTATCGTTAAGTTAAGTGTGTCGGACGGCGCGGAGCTGATCAGACCACCATGATGGAAACACAAACACACAACACACACAAACACTCCCTTGAAATAGGATGAAAACAAGGTGACGTGGGATAGATAAATGGCCTGATAGATACATGGGCTTACCTCTGATACTCCCACGTAGTTGGCGCGCGTTCAGGACCACTCCATCAACGCACTACACACCGTCAAAATGAAGACTAGAACGCGCCGAGAAGCAGGCAGCCCGCAATGCCGTTGTCTGCCGGGGAGGACCTGCACGCAGCAATTCCCCGCAGCACTCTGCGCATGCGCGACCAGAGTTCTCACCTCGTGATTGGTGCGAGAATTCTCCCAATCTGCCTATCCTATTATAGTGTATCTAATTTGCTTAACCTTACCTAAGTAACTTAAATGTAGCAACCTTACTTAACCTAACCTATCCTTTATGTTTGCAAGGTAGGGTTAGCTGCGTGCAGACCCTCCCCTACTACCTACTTGGTTTAAGCAGCTTTCTTTCTTATTTAAATTTACTATGCAAGTGCCATGCTCCCAACTGCCCCAGCATCATCTAATGGAAACATAGAGGAGCTTGCCCTAACCCTACTTGCAAACGTAAAGGATAGGTTAGGTTAAGTAAGGTTGCTACATATAAGTTACTTATGTAAGGTTAAGCAAACTAGATACACTTTAATAGGATATGCAGATTGGGAGAATCCTCGCACCAATCACGAGACGAGACTGCTCGTGCATGTTGAGAGTGGCGGGGAAATAGCTGCGTGCAGGCCCTCCGTCTGCCGTCTGCCCGTCGCTTCGCCTTCCAAAATGTTATACCAAAACGGATCAAATCTTTTTATATCTCTTTTTTATATAGAATTCGCTTGTAATTTTGTGTTATGTGGAAATTTTTGTTATGATTTATCAGTGTTGTTTTGCGTCACTTATTTATAGAAATCGCTTGAAATGTTGTGTTAATGTTCATTTTTATTCAGATTGATCACTGTTGTTTTGTGTCAGTGTGCCCTAGATGGGTGCTTAAGTAAGCTCCCGTAGGTACTTCTCAAAGCTCAAGTGGTGAATCTGTAGTCAAAGTGAAAGTATTTGTTACATCACTGAAGCTTAGGAAGAGAGACCGGGAGGAAGATATGTATACGTAGAGAGATAATGATAATAATAATAATAATAATGATAGTGCATAAAGGACTTTAATGAGAAGAAAACAACCATGTAAAAAAAGTATGTGTAATAATTGTTTTATGTAATGAATATCTATGTGGAGGAGGGAGATATATATGAAACTAGTTAATGATATAAATAAAAAATGTTATACCCAGGATCTCGCCCTGTTATTGTGTGTATATATGTATGTAACGCATTCTTAGGACGTGGAAAATAATTATGTCAAGATACGAAACGAAGAACAAAGTATTATATTGAACATTATTTAATGAGGGAAAATGGAAAAAAAAAAAAAGATGGAAATAATAAAACGAATGATGATAATAATGAATTAATAGACGAATGAATAAATAATAAAATAAATAAATCAGCTGGGGGAAAGTTGTATATAATGTTGATGTATAATGTTGTGCTGTTGAAGAATGAATGAAATAGAATAAAAAGGTATCGCATGTGTGTGTGTGTGTGTGTGTTGTGTGTGTGTGTGTGTGTGTGTGTGTGTGTGTGTGTGTGTGTGTGTGTGTGTAATTCAGTTCTTTAATGTTATTCACGAGTTCTATCTCATACAAGCCTATCATTTTTTCCTTCCT
>JAXIVD010001081.1:10000-37500 GCA_036785275.1 Cancer borealis
AAGGGTAGTGGAAGGCAATTGGCTTCACCCCCTCCACCAGAACACACAGAATGGTGCTGCAGCGTCACACTTATGAAGGATTGTCCAACGTGCTAATAACAAATATAAAAATAAATCCTTCACAACCCAACAGAACCTCACTACAGGCTGTAACACAAATACTGTAATGTAATAGTAATGTGTAAGGATACTGTTGGTTGGCTCTGAAAACAATAATGTTCATCAACACTATCAAACCTTCAACAAAAGTATTATTTGTACACAGTCATAACAACTTCCACACCAACAAGTGCATCAAGGTAATGATTGCTATGAAGTGTTCTGTCATGCTGATGTGGCGTCACTTCCACCCATCAAACACTTCCAAAGATATACCTAACAATGTGCTTTGCCTGATTCTACCCACAATGTGCTGGTCCATCTAACCTAACAGTGGTTTAGTCTAACATCTGAACAGTTGCACCGGGACATAATATCACCTCAACCACCCTCACTTACAGTAAGTAAGTAAGTAAGTAAGCATCTCGTTCTCAACATATTCAAGAGAGAACGTGAGCATTTGAGGCATCACTATAAAAAAAAAATTATAAAAAAAAACCTACACCAAATAACGGGCAAGAGGCAGTCCATCTTAGCCTCCATTAAGCCTATTGGCGCCAACGGTTTGTGATGTAGAAAAAAAGTTTTATAGACCACAAGTTCCTATACATCACACACGGTTATTGGAGGCCCTTCACCTGATACAGGCTTATACCACTGCCTCCAAACCCTACCAAGGTTACTGTTGCACATTCATTGAGAAGCGTTACACAGGCAAGGAAAAGAAAGGAGTTATTTTATGTGGTAGTAGTGGTCATGGTGCTCATCCCTTCTGTCCTGGGAACCCAAACCATTACACTCACTAACCTACCATGTCACCTCCACAGAGTTACCTTCACCACCACCACCCCAGCACCAGCCAGCCAAGGAGGGTGAACGAACGCCACACACACCTGGCTAGGTGTTACCTGATCATTGTGTTGTGGCAAGCGTTGAAGCAATGATAAGGTTAACTAATAGCTCTGGAGGCACAAAAACAAAACAAAACAAAACAAAACAAAACAAAACAAAACAAAACAAAACAAAACAAAACAAAACAAAACAAAACAAAACAAAACAAAACAACACACACACAGACAGACAGACAGACAGACAGACAGACACACACCCACCCACCCACCCACGCACGCACGCACCCACCCACCCACACACACCACACACACACACACACGCACACACACACACACACACACTATCCACTACTTCTCATACATAACTTGCACCAGACAGTCACATATTAAATCAGCATAACTAGTATTCCAGCTTAACATTAAATAAATACATACACGTGTAAATAAACCGCTCATAATAACAGTATAGGAAGTGAGTGAGCTTCATCTGCATGGCTCACTCACCCTTTCAAACATTCACTCACCCTTTCAAACATTCATTCACCCTTTCAAACACTCACTCACCCTTTTAAAACACTTCCAGCCTAGCCAGATGGTCACACTTACTTACTCTGCACCACCAACATGGACTCCTTTGCCACCACTGCACACTGACAGGGCACCACCATGACCCACCACCACACAGACTAGGAGTTTAAAGCAAATAAAAACGGCACCTTCCACCCACTGGGGCCACCTGTGTGCTGGTGATGGTGTTCAATGTGCTGCTTGTGTGCTGCTCATTCACTTGTTGTATGAAGCTTCCCTTATACCTGATACTAATACTTTTAATAATATAAGGACATTCAAGTCCTCTATTCTTGATTATTTACAGTCTTGCTATCAACACTGCACCACATTGAGAGGTGAGACTAATAAGTTATGAGACAACATGCTGAGTGGTCACCATTCCATTGCAGTCATTCTCATTCTTTATAATATGGCACATCCTCTTCATTCTACCATTACATTCACCTGCATTCACCGCCCATGTCACACAGAGCACAGGACATCACCGGACTGTGACACACCACCACACACCCCCACACACCACACCACCCAACCCTCTGTCCTCATAATATGCTCCACACGCCCAGAGCAATGTTGGCAAAGAGTAGCACACTCCCCACCAGCGTTGTAACCACATGGACAATCTTCCTGGTGACCTGATCGCAGTGAGACGCCAGGAGGAAGTCAATGATGGCCCCAAAGATCCAGTAGCCGTCTAGGTACAGGACCGGCACCATGTTGAGCACTGCCAACGCACCCGAGAATTTGACCATGTAGTCACAGTATATCTCCAGGCTGCTAGGCCAGGCTGGGGACAGGAAGGAGTACTTGGCCACGAAGCTGGTGACGGTGACGGTGTGGTAGAGGTAAGCAGGTGGTCCCAAGTACAGCACATCCTCCTGTTCTGCCCCCAGCCCACCCCCCCTCATGCCCCTGCTGATCTGCACTAGCCTGGTGGTGTTCTTGAGGGAGGGCGCCAGGCAGTGGGTGTCCTTGGGGCAGGTGGCTGTGGTGATACATGCGATGTCACTGCAATCAGAACACAATGGTTGCAGTTGTTAAAAATAAATAAAATAAGTAAATAAATAAAAATAAATTAAATTAAAAAGTTGAGTTTGAGCCTATCCTGCCACTGTTTACAAGGTGTGACCAATAAATACACACTTGTACCTTGTCTTGCTACAGTATTACTTGTTTTTATATTCATAGTGTGAACATTATTCTAATCATCTTATCATTTGGAATAAACTTTTGATTTGTAAATAGATTATACAGGTGAAGAATATCCCTTTTTTTCTTTTGTAATAAGGCATTTACTAAGGGCAGGAATAAAATATTATGTTTTAATCATAGACTTTATCATAAATATAATGAAAGAATCAGCCTGCGCACTATTCTAACCTTACACACTTTGTATTTTGCACTTTAAAGCAACCTAACTTTGTTCAGTGAGTGAATAGTGTTGTGAGTTTCATCCCCACCCCACCCACCCCACCCTCACCCATCCAACCAACACACCCACCCACCCACCCACCTCCTGGAGATAGCCATGCGTGCAGGGAGGCAGGAGAATGGATGCATGGAGTCCACATCAATATCTGCCTCACGGTCCTCCAGCAGCTCAAAGCACAGGTGGGCATCACTGTCACCCTCACAGCACTGCACAGACCCATCCAAGCCCTCGTACGCTGCGTGGAGAGCACAGACACACAACACCGATAAGTGATGTCACCATAATCTTGAGCCAAATAACACCCTTGTCACAACAATAATAACGGCTAGTGATAGGATTAATGTTCTAAGTTTCAATGTGTGTAGCCTGTGACATAAAATACATGAACTGAAATGCCTTGTTATAACAGAAGGCAGTAACTGAAACCTTCATGGCTACAGTAAACAGTGACTTACTATCTGAATACACCACTGAGGGATAGAAATTATTCAATAAAGATCATCTACTCATCTATCTATCTACCCTCTTCTACCTCACACTCAGCCACACACACAAACAAGATATAAGTTCCCAATGTTCAGTTTTCGGAGCTTTTCGGCTTTCAGAATTTTGGAAGAAAAAGAAAGGGAAAAAAAAAAGATTATGACCCTATACCACCAGCAACTCTTACCATGCTGTATCGTCTCGTCATGGTTGTACACGACGGCCTCGGGTACACAGAAGCCAGTCTGGTCCTGTGTGACGCTGGCTATCAGGGTTTGGCGCCACTCAGCCACACTCACCATCGGCTGCTTGTTGACTGCAGTGATGATGTCCCCAGCTTCCAGGCCTGTCACACCTCGGGCAGGGGAGCTCTGGAGGGTAGGGGAGGGGTGAGGGAGGTGATGTGTGTGTGGGGTGGGGGGGGTTGAGGGAGATGATATATGTGTATGTGTGTGTGTGTGTGTGTGTGTGTGTGTGTGTGTGTGTGTGTGTGTGTGTGTGTGTGTGTGTGTGTGTGTGTGTGTGTGTGTGTGTGAGAGATAATCACAATAATAACTGTCTGCAGTCATCCTTGGGTGAAAAAGAAATTGCAACCTTCACATGTAAGGAATTTTGTAAACTTAATTAACTACAACAACCAATAGATATAATGATCCCAAAAATGAGTCTACTTTATATAATGTGAAAAAGTAACAATGTACATTCACAGCTGTTTGTTCATGAGGGAATATGTCTTTCTTAATGAAGATAGGAATAACACACACACCCACACCCACACCCACACACACACGTACAGTACCTGGGTTATGTCAATGACGGTGAGTCCTTTGCCGCTGTAGTAGAGTGGCTGCAGGAGGTAAGGTGAGGACAGACCCAAGCCCAGTGAAAACAGCACCAGCACAATGTTATGCCACACGCCAGCACACAGGATCTGAACCAACAGGGGGGGTGGGGTGGAGAGAGAGAGAGAGAGAGAGAGAGAGAGAGAGAGAGAGAGAGAGAGAGAGAGAGAGAGAGAGAGAGAGAGAGAGAGAGAGAGAGAGAGAGAGAGAGAGATAGTCAATGAACAAAATGCAAAAGTAGACTCTAGTTGGGGTGTATGAATGTTGAATGTGTATGAATGTATGTATATGAATGTAATCAGAGTGAAGGAATAGAGGTTATCTTATTTAAAATACATACCACCTTTCTACCTTCCTGACTGAATTGATAATGTTCTTTCCCTCGAGAGATTGGGAATGACTAGAAAAGTTTACACTCCCATCAGACCAAACACCTCATACTTGTAACCTCCAATCTTCTCTCTCTCTCTCTCTCTCTTTCCCTTTCTCTCTCTCTTGTACTCCTCTCACTTTACAAAGGTTAAAGTTATTATCTATTCCACACTTGTATATTTCCCTTATCCTTCATCATTTATATAAACTTTACCTGAAATAACAAAAATATCCATCCAACACTATCTTCCTTTGGGCTGGGAGCTACAAGAGGTCATGAAGGGGGACTCAAACACCTATGAAGGAAGGAAGGAAAGAAAGACGGAAATATTAGCTTACCTTGAGTTGCCTGAAGGGAGTGAGTGCTCGGATCTCCTCGGTTGGGACATCTACATAAGCGCCCGGCAGGATAAACAACAACAGGAATCCAAAACCATTTACACGAACATCTTCCCTGAGAAATATTGAGCTTACTGACTTGTGTGTGTACGGTGGGAAGGTGTGTGTGTGTGTGTGTGTGTGTGTGTGTTGGGGGGAGGGGTTGTGTATGTGTGTGTCTGTGTGTGTTAAAGATGTGCTTGAGTGTATTGGTTTATGTGTTCTCTCTCTCTCTCTCTCTCTCTCTCTCTCTCTCTCTCTCTCTCTCTCTCTCTCTCTCTCTCTCTCTCTCTCTCTCTCTCTCTCTCTCTCTCTCTCTCTCAGCAACACCCAGCACACTCACTGGACGGCAGCAAAGGCGTGTCCTGCCTCGTGGATAACAGACGCCATTAGGAGTGTGGTGAAGTAGTAAGGCAACTCCTGCATCGGGATGTTGATGCCGGGGACCTAGAGAGGGGAGGCAGGCGGTGAGGGTGGTGGTGGTGAGGGTGGTGGTGGTGAGGGTGGTGGTGAGGGTGGTGGTGGTTTGACAGGTAAATGAGATAGATATAAATATGTAAGCCAATGGATGAAGACTAATGTTTGTTTGTTTGCCAGTAAATCAAAGAGAGAGTGACACATTCATGTAAATAAAGCCATAACAAGGAGAGGCTGAGGTTGGATCTCACTCAAGGTACACAAAGGTTCACTAATCAAGCCGAAACGATCATAAAACCCTCTATTGGATTCTTTCTAGTCAACCTTCACTGCCCCGCCAATATACTTGATCACACAACCTAATATACACTACAAAATCAAGCTGTTTGGGTAATAATTAAGAAGGTAACTCAACCACTCAATGATATGGGAAAATAATACACTTCATAGGTTTTGTTCCTCTCACATTTGCACTTCTTCAACACATATTTCTTTGGGGTTAAGAATGAACTACTAGAACTACTTGTAGGTTCCATCCCGTGAAAGCCAATTACATTATTGTTATTATAGTGATAAATAGGGAAAGTGTGCATTAATATAGTTCAATAATATACTACGTGTGCCTTTGTACCTGTTTGGAAGTGACTGTATGTTAGCATGACGAAGATAACACACACACACACACACACACACACACACACACACACACACACACACACACACACACACACACACAACTGGTGATGTGGTAGTGGTTGTGACTGAGAATTCAATAAAAGATGGATGTAACTAAGAAAATAAATAAACCCAAGGGCGGGAGGGGTGGAAGGTGATCCAATAAAACATGACAAAAACACAGACAAAGTGACATGACATAATATACTGAAATCTTTGGTAGCTAAGATGATGACCTCAACTGAAAGAAAAACATACATTACCAATAAAAGAAGGTAACAATCAAAATATCCATATCTGAATACAACTATGAATAATCGTGCATCTCTATTTATCTATCTATTTATCTATATTTTCTGACATCTCATTCCCTCTGAAAACGTCTCCCAAGGTGATGGCCACGGCAGAAGAGCCTCCACCTCACCCTATCCACACACTCCTTCCCTTCTATCATCAACACTTTCATGCATGTACTCCTTCACCCTATCCTTCCAAGCCTCCACCTCACCCTATCTATCCACACACTCCTTCCCTCTATCATCAACACTTTCATGCATGTACTCCTTCACCCTATCCTTCCAAGCCTCCACCTCACCCTATCCACACACTCTCTCCCTCTATCATCAACACTTTCATGCATGTACTCCTTCACCCTATCCTTCCAAGCCTCCACCTCACCCTATCCACACACTCTCTCCCTCTATCATCAACACTTTCATGCATGTACTCCTTCACCCTATCCTTCCATCTTACAACTGGCCTTCCTCTCCTCCTGGGACCTTCAGTTTCACTCACACACACTTTCTTCACACTCTTCACTTCTTTCTCTCCATATGACCAAACCACTTCAACATATTTTTTTTCACCCATTCCACTACATCACACTTCACTCCCTTTACACAAGGTCAACATTTGTTAAACGCATTTTCACCCTCCCATCTTGTCACGCCATATGCTCCTCTCAGATAACTCATTTTCATACCACACACTCTTGACTGCTGTGTCCCATTCCATGTCCAAGTCTGTGATCCATACTTGGCAGGAGATTACTATTCCTTAAAGCCTCTCTTTACCTCCATAGAAACATTTCTTCCTCTAATGACCCTACCCAGCCAACCACTTCAGTTGCTACTGCAATTACTACACCTTTGAACACTCTCAATACCTCACTAACACTTTATCCCTCTTCAACTGTGCTCCCAACTTCTCTGTCTCTTGCATGCCTTCCATTCATACCCGTCTAATAATAGTAAATAATAATAATAATAATAAAGGAAGAGAGAGAGAGAGAGAGAGAGAGAGAGAGAGAGAGAGAGAGAGAGAGAGAGAGAGAGAGAGAGAGAGAGAGAGAGAGAGAGAGAGAGAGAGAGAGAGAGAGAGAGAGAGAGAGAGAGAGAGAGAGAGAGAGAAAATGACACTAGTGCACACATTTAAACCCACCACCAAACAACAGAGGTAACAACATGAAGGTACAGTATACACTCCGTCAGTGGAGGAGGGAAGCATGAGGCAGTGTTAGGGAGTGTTGGGGAGGCATGAGTAAGTGTTGGGGAGTATTGGGGAGTGTTGGGTTGCGTTGGGGAGGCACCACACTTACCATGGGCTGCAGGGTGGCCACTGCTTGTTCCTGCACCGGCCTCAAGTGATTGGTGAGTCCGTTGATGAGGAGGAACAGTGATGGCAGGAGGAGCACCACAACCACCACCGCACCAACACTATCATAGGGGGCACCAAGGAACACTTTCATTTAATACATACACACATAGATGAATAAATAAATAAATACAGATGTTGAATGAATGGTCACAGAATTTCATTTCAAAACTAAAATAATCTGATTAATAATAAAGAAAATTGTATGGAAGGAAGGATACATGGCATAGCAGTCTCCAATAAAATAGAAAAACAATGGCATAAATAGATAGATAGAAAATAGACAAATAATATACACTCTCTAAATAGACAATCAGGTCAAACAGCTGCACACTTAACACTGTCCTTCCACACAGCTGCACGAGACTCTTCACAGACAAAGATCTCATTTGTAGTGTTCTGAGACAGCAGGATGGCAAGGAGGAGGAGGAGGAGGAGGAAAAAGAGGAGACATACCCATCCTGTAATTGTTTCTCATTCAGCATCAACACCAATGAAGTGAGATCTCCCTGATGTGTGGTGTGGTGTTGTGTTGTGGTGTTGTATTGTGGTGTGGTATGGTGCTGTATTGTGGTGTGGTGTGGTGTTGTGTTGTGTTGTGTTGTGTTGTGGTGTGTTGTGGTGTGTTGTGGTGTTGTGTTGTGTGGTGTTGTGTTGTATTGTGGTGTGGTATGGTGTTGTATTGTGGTGTGTGGTTTTGTGGTGTGTGGTGTTGTGGTGTGTGGTGTTGTGGCGGTGTTGTGATGTCTTCAATGCTCCCTCATCTACCCTTCTTTATACATAATTATCGCCTCTCATACCTTCACTACAATCTATTTCTCAATGTTTCAGAATCCAAACTTGACACCTGACCACAAACCTGAACCAGAGTCTGAAGAAACGCGGCCTCCACATCGCCCACTTAGTAACGGAGCGATTGAAGGCTGTGGTGAACCAGTGCACCTGTAGCGGCTTCACCCACAGACCCACATTCTCAAGGAAGTAGATGTAGGGCATATTCATGCAGCTCTGTAAGGCGTGGACAGGAATGGGTGATCTTTGAGTACATTGTTATTGCTTCACACTGTTTAGAATGGAAATAAACCTTAAGTGATATAGGGGTGAGAGTGATTTTCTAGCATATTTTTAATGCTTTAAAATGTTTGTTATGGAACTAAATGTAAGGAATAGAGTGTGATCTAACCATGAACGAGGTTTTGCACAAGGATAGACAATAATATAAATAATAATAATAATACATAATAATAATAATAATAAACTAGGAGATCCTTAATAGATTCATAATGTCATTTCAAACCAGCTTGTATATAATTGTTTTTTATAACCTTTTGATTATTTACTGAGTCAGTCAACCCAAAACTGGGAAGAAAGGAAAGGGACTTCATAAATACAGAAGGTTCTTGGTTTACATGAGGAATGCACTCTGAATAAACACGACAAACTTGAATTTTGTGTAATTTAAACAATTTGAAGAATTCCCCCAAAAAAGGAATTAATAAAACTAATTCAGACACACTCTCTGCTCAAAATTGCTGTAGCTACATGTTATCTATAATTTCATGCACATTTTGATTAATCTTTGGTTAAACTCTAAATATGTGGTAGTATTTCAAACTGATGTACTTTAAACAGGCAAAAATCCAAAAATAACTATAGTTTGAACAAAGTACTAACACCTGAGTTGATGCTTATTCATAATGCTGAGGAATATAAAGATGAATTTTCACTTCTCAGATAAGGATATGATGAGAAAAAGTATGACTTTGATCAATAGACAAAAACTGCAATATACAGAAGTAATATGGTCCCCTCACAAGAAAAAACCAGTGTTGAAATTGGAAAGAATACAGAGAATAGCAACTAAGATGGTGCCAGAATTGGAAGACCTAACATATGAGGAAAGATTAAAAGAAATGCACTTAACAACACTGAAAGAAAGAGGAGAAAGAGGTGACTTAATCACAATATATAAATTTAACAACCTGGAGGAAACAGATAGAAAAGATCTAATATTGAGAAGAAAAGGAGAGGCTGGATATTTTAGGGAAAACAAGAAAAGAAAAAATTGCAAAAAGGAATTAGCTTGAACAATACAAAAAGTACAATTTTCCCAAGAGAAGTATAGATACTTGGAATGGACTGAAGGGAGGTGATAATGGCAAAGAATGTACAACTAATGGAACTACTGTACAAATATAGATACTGAGACAGGACCACACGAATTTAGCTCAGGCCCTGTATACTACAACTAAATAAATACACACACACACACACACACACACACACACACACACACACACACACACACACACACACACACACACACACACATACACACACACACTCCTGCCTGTGGGTTTGAATCCCACTCAGATCGCTAAGGATTTTTCACTGCCAGGTCATGGTTACTGCATGTCATCCTTGAGCAAGGGAATGTGTGTGTGTGTGTGTGTGTGTGTGTGTGTGTGTGTGTGTGTGTGTGTGTGTGTGTGTGTGTGTGTGTGTGTGTGTGTGAGGTTTGTCTTACCAAGGGTTGGCATTGAAAAAACCCACCCAAAAAAAAAACACCCAAAAAAACAAAAAAACTAAACACTCAAAGAAACCCGGTCCAAGTGGCTTTTTTGGGGGGGTTTTTAAAATATATTTAACATGAAAAAGAAAATATATAAATTATATAAATAACATCAAAAAGGGGTTTTCTTTTAATCTTGAGCTTAAGTTCATGGTCTCATTTGCTTATGTTCTAGTTGTTACTTTGATATAAAGGATAAGGAAAGAAGATTGATAGTGTGTATGTGTGTGTGTGTGTGTGTGTGTGTGTGTGTGTGTGTGTGCGTGTGTGTGTGCGTGTGTGCACGTGAGACATACTGCATACATAATATATATAGAATATTATACAAATTAACCAAGACTTTTAAGCGAAGCAACCCTGAGAGACGTTCCCTAACCTCTTTATCTATGAGTAAGGTAAGGTAAGGAATCACAATGTAAGCACACACCTCCACACACCCTTCCTTACACTCCATCTAGAAACACACAAAGGTGTATATTAAGAAATAGCTACACCAGTCTTAATATTAGAGGTAGCTACGTAAGTCTCACTGCTGGATAAAACTATTTTTTTATGGTAGATTTTGATGTGTTTTGAATTAATCTGATGGTTGTTCCCGCAGCAAATCAGTTTTTTTTATGTCCTCTCCTCCCCCCTGGCAGGTAACGATTTGTGATAAAAACAAATAAAAAATCTTAAAACAAAACACACCAAAATCTACAAGAAAAAAATAGTTTCATCCACTTTGAATACCTAACCTAACCTAACGCAACCCAACCCAACTAACGGATATACATGTATGGGATGTACATATATGAGATGTAAAAACTGCCGCTGTCAGATTGGTGTACTTTTTAATAAATACCCAAGGAAGCACCAAGGCAGTCTACCCTTCCTCCTTTTATTGAGGCAGGACACTGAACCCTGGTGCTCCTCCCTTCCGTGCTTCATACCTTCAGAAATTGGTCGGTGAAGTAGAGGGCAGCATGGATAAGACCAACTACAGCAAGGAAAGCAATCATCTCCATCCTGTCAACAACTAATAATGGCACACCAAGGATCAGGAGTCTCAGCCCGCATGGAGAACACGTGGAGGGTATCCTTATAATGTTAAAAATGTGCGTAAGGTCCCTGCCACCCTTTTAAAAGTGCCAACCTTCACCCAGCTGAGAACACTTGTAAACATTGCATCTGATGGCGTGGCAGTGGTCGTGGCCTTGGCTTCGTGTTGGCGATAGCTCATTTTTCTTCATAAATCATTACATTACCTCTTATTTGCGTACTATATTCACTACTCAAGCAAGAGTGAATGAGGAAGCTTTCAGTTTTATTGGATAATGTGAGTTTATTCTGTCTTACATTTATGGTTTACGTTTAAATGGATGAAAATGGATGGGAGGGTAAGCTAGGCTGACTAAACGTGGACATTTTTGCAACTGAAATACCGTAAAACATGCATGTAGTGTGCTGGAAAATATAAGGAATAAAAATTAGAACTCACTCAATCCAAAAAATTGCATGTGTAATTTACGTCAGAGAAATTGAAACAGCTGGAACCGAGGCAGAAAAATTTACACTTTTTGGCTACAGAAAGTCAAATTGTTGTTCACTTACAGTTACACTTAGTTGTATTCCGTCTGTTAACGACGCAGCTGAGCTGGGGCTCCACTGTAGCCAGGCGGTTCCATCCCCTCCGCAATCCAATCATTGAGGGAGTTGGAGTTAGTGGTTGTGTAGCCTGGTGTTGGTGGTTGGTCAGGGATGTCTGCCAGCCACTTGTCAAGGTGAATTTTGAAGGTGTCGGGAGCCAGCCCCGTCATATTCCTCAAGGATGCAGGGATACAGTTGAACAGTCTTGTGCCATTGTAGGTGAAGCTGTGATGAACCAGGGTCTTGATCCTGTGAGTTGCGCCCGGAGT
Organism: Cancer borealis; assembly: GCA_036785275.1. Classification (NCBI taxonomy): domain Eukaryota; kingdom Metazoa; phylum Arthropoda; class Malacostraca; order Decapoda; family Cancridae; genus Cancer; species Cancer borealis. The sequence continues at coordinate 22,243 of JAXIVD010001081.1, forward strand.
GGTCCTCACATAGCACAGTCTGCCCCTCCTTGGGTGGTTGGTCTCCTGGATACTGACGTTTGGGACCCGTTGTTCCAGTATCTTCCACACATATATGATGGTGTAGCGTTCCCTACGTCTCTGAAGGGAGTATAGATTCAGCTCCTTAAGTCTCTCCCAATAGTTTAGGTGTTGAACCCCATTGATCTTGCTGGTGAATGTCCTCTGAGGGGCTTCAATCTGTGTAATGTCAGTTACTTTGTGGGGAGACCATAGCTGACAGCAATACTCAATGCGTGGCAGGATCAGAGACTTCCAAAGGGTCAGCATACACTTAGCATTTCTCGTCTGGAATGTCCTCAAGACCCAACCCGCCAGTTGTTTTGCCACAGCTGCCACGTGAAACATATGCTGGGAGAAGGTGGCATCGTTGCTCATCTTCACACCCAGATCCTTTACAGATGTTTTGGCAGTTATTTCTTCCTGTCCACATCTGTACTGTGTGGAATTTTTGAGCTCTTCTTGTTGCCCATACCTTAGAAGCTCGAATTTGTCTCCGTTTAAAACCATGTTGTTGTCCTCTGCCCACTTCAGGATTTTTTCAAGATCTTCTTGCAGTAGGCTGGCATCTTGGTGGGAGGTGATCTTCTTCACAATGCGAGTGTCGTCGGCAAAGGATGTCGCCCTTGAGTGCTCCAGGTCTCTGTCAATATCCCCTACCATGATGAGGAAGAGGAGGGGACCAAGGACAGAGCCCTGTGGAACACCACTAACAACATCACTTGCTTCCGAAAGGGTCCCCCGTACTGTCACTCTCTGTTTTCTATTGGAGAGGAAGCTGTGTAGCCATTTCCCTAGCTCTCCATCAAATTACTAATGATCTATATAGACTAATGGGAATGTCCATGTATATTTAATCAAGAAATATTATTGCGCAAGGAAAGACATGAATATTTATACCGCCTACCCGATACCAGACTAAAATTTCAATCTCTACACCTAAAGATCACTCTCACCCTTCTTTCCTCCCTTAGCCTCTCCATCCAGTATCAGTGTCCATAATTATAACTAGAAGGACACTCAGTAGTATTTCCTCCGCCACCTCCGTTGATATTAGCTATAGTGAATTTTCCCTAACCTTACTTTTGACATTAACTTTTAAGGAATCAATGGAGTGGATACTTTGGGTAGGGGGTCAGATTGGTGAAGTTTTTTGCAAACATATGGTGAGTTTTGAGAGAGTTATGAATTTTTGAAAATCCTTCGTGTTTATAGTTGCGCTGAAGGTGGCGCTCATGATAACGTGCAATGGGAATACTAAATTTTCATGACTTCACCTTACCTGTTGACCTTTCAAAATTTTAATGGTGTAAATTTAGAGTTTCATAAGATTGCGATGAGTAGTGTCAAGAAGAGGAGTAGAAAGAAAGATAAAGAATGGTACATAAAGCTGCAGGAAGCACAATATGTAATCCATATGATTACATAACTTCAACACGTGCAGCATCTACGAGTCATGGGAAGCCCTTGTACAGGATGGCCACGGCAAGAATGTCCCCGTGTTGCCTCTAGGCACGAACCACGAAATACAATTAACAAAAGAACACAATGAGTCTATCTAACATCATCCAATACAGTTAAAAGTTAGAGTGAAGAAAGAGATAATGGCTAAGGGAAGAAGAGAACGCTAAGTAGTATAGTAGATGCCATATAGCAGTAACCAAACGAGACGGACATCATATGCCAATACTATTTAAATTTAAATTTTTTTCAGATAATTTTCACAACAATGGTAATACACTTTCTTCAGAATGTCACTGCTCATATAGCAGTCTTATGTTAATCAGTCAATGAAGCAAGTCCTGTCTACGTATATCAAACAGAAATGTCGAAGTTTTTGTAACAGCAAGCATGAGACTAGTTACTATCTTGTTACACTTATGGTAATTTCATCCCATAACTGAAGTTGCATACACTGGCTTGAATTCAAAAGGTTGTCTTATTGTCAGAGGTGCTCCTACAAGACCGTCGAGGTGGCAGTGAGAGTGTGGCCGAAGGGATCACTCACTTACCTACCCATAACCTCTCCTTAGCTCTCCCTTGATTGTGCTTGTGACACTTTCAAAATATTCAATTAAAATTTTCTTCAATTCGTATTTGTAGGAGTACTTAGTTTGCTATAGAATGAGTAAAAATTAAATATATATAGAAAGTAAAACAATTAATAATTTAAAAAATAGCTCAGCATATATCTTTTAAATGACAAACCTTGCAAGTATGTATCCAAGCAAGTATCTTTTTTGCTAGTGTTTGCCCCGCCATAATTATTATAAGATATGACTGTTTAAATACTAACAACACCAACACAAACAATAAAACAGGCTCTAAACAATAATAAATATCCACATCCGATGTTCAGTTACATATGCTTTCATATATAGTGTTAGCTTGCGAGTGCTGCTCTCATTTTTGTTATCATTATTATTATCACTGTATTTTTTTTTTTGTCACATCTGTTTATCTTTTCACATCCCGCCAACTGTGTAGCAGTACACGAGGCGACATACAGCTAGCTAAGGAGAGGATCTTGAAGGATGTGTCAGGAGTCGCGCCGACTATTAACGGCGTCAGAACAGATAAGCATCAGGATTTCCTGTGTCCCTAGGAACCAATGACTGTGCTGGTGATGATTCCCAACTCTCTCTCTCTCTCTCTCTCTCTCTCTCTCTCTCTCTCTCTCTCTCTCTCTCTCTCTCTCTCTCTCTCTCTCTCTCTCCCTCTCTCCAAAGATGGAGGTTAGTCACGATGTGAACTTTCCTGAGGTTTCCAAATAATGCACCTGTGATGTCACTTTTCATTAGATTAGAAGAAAAATTATCTGACGTTTCTTAGTTTCTGCCTCGCTGGGTGTCACACGTTACCTTGGCTACTTAAAGCATTGGTTCGTGCGGCGGTGTATTACGCAGGCCTTTGGGCAGCCGCGTGGCGAGGAGCGCACCAACGGTTAGCACATGTGTGTTGCGCGCCCTCATGAAAAAGCGAGGGATGTGTGAAGAGACGTTACTCCATTAAATATCCAGCCACTCCCTACTTTTTTATCACTTCTGTACTACTAATGACAAAAAATGAAGAAGAAAAAAAATAAAATATAATGGATGATAATAGCATCCATCATCACTGCCTTACGGTACTATTGAGTAAAAACCTTGAAACTCACGTCCCTACAGGACTTGCCCATCCCCTGCGCGCGCGCACACACACACACACACACACACACACACACACACACACACACACACACACACACACACACACACACACACACACACATCTTAATGATCGCACGTACACCACTAGTATCAATTCTTCATGGACATAATGAAAACAGTTTGATGAAGATTTATATTGGTGAGGACGGAGTACAAGTAATTCTTCCCTGCCTTGCCTGTCCAGGGACTATCCTCACTACAATTATTTTTTCTGGTGCGCATCGCTAGCCTAGAGGATTCCGGTGTTCAAAACAGGAAAGGTCATCCTTGTTTATAGCCCTCAATACTACTAGTTTCAAATGGTAGTTGTATTATATAACACTTCTCTACATGGTATGGTATGGTATGGCATAGTATGGTACGGTATGGTATCTCATTCTCCAGCAAGTGGTTTCCATCTCTTTTACCGTCACACACCAACAGTTTGCACCTCACTTCGTTGTGATATGATAATGATAGTAACATTGCAAGAACGGATCCAATTGATAGGACACAAGATAATTAAAACGAACACAAATGTGATGTACAAATTAAGCGCCCACGCCTGGTTCTCCTGAGGTAAGTGAACGCTTACTCCCCAAAAGAGGACGATTACGAGAAAATCCACACATTTCTGCTGTAGCTGATTGAACACTTAGTATTGTGTGTCACAGCCGGGAAGAGGAAAGTAGAAGCAGCGTTTTTTCCAATTATTTTCTTTCTTTATTGTCATCATTATTCTCGAGTCATGGGAGGCTGATTTTTTCTTCTTCGTGTCTCCGTATCGCTGTGTGACGGAGAAGAGAAGGTGACTGAAATGAGACGGTGTGGAAAGGCTGTGTGAGTGTGATCCTTCCTTCAAGAATGTTATATTGCCACACAGCAAGGAAATAGAAGCAGACTCCTTATTTGTTGTTTATTTGGTTTGTTAACTTGGCTATTTTCATTCATTACCTTGATTTTATTTTCTATTTCCTACCTGCATGGTTTTGTTATTTGAGCGCTAAGGAATTTTGTATATTCGATAATATCTTCAATATTATTGCTATTATCATCGTTATTATTATTATTATTATTATTATTATTATTATTATTATTATTATTATTATTATTATCATTGTTATTATCATTATTATTATTAGTATCATTATTGTTATTACTATTACTATTACTATTATTATTATCTCGCATTGTTGTTGTTGCTCCTGTCTACGACTTGTACTAATACTACTATCACTACCATGACCACCATCATTACTACTACTACTGCTATTACTACGACTACTACTAATGATAATACTAATACTAATACTAATACTGATACTACTGCCATTAATAAAACTACTACTACTACTACTACTACTACTACTACTACTACTACTACTACTACTACTACTACTACGTGATAGGTGAGCCCACATTAGCGTGACTTCTCAAACCACACATTCAGACCGCACCACATTGACTTTGAAGAACAAAATAACATAATGACTATAACTATAGCTTCCTCTCTCTCTCTCTCTCTCTCTCTCTCTCTCTCTCTCTCTCTCTCTCTCTCTCTCTCTCTCTCTCTCTCTCTTGGTAAACCGTATATAACCCAAGCAGTAAACATTTCCATCAAATATCGTAATAGATTACAAAAACTTTATGCTAAATGGCCACTTACATATGGGAACATTTTCAAACAATACAATAATAAACTTACTTCTCTGATAAAAGCAGATAGAGAGAAATACGTATTATAAACCTAAACAAAAGTATAATGCAGGTGATATCAAGAACACTTGGGAAACAATAAATTCATTACTAGGAAAATATAATAAGCAGATGTAGCCAGATTCAATTTCTTTCCAGGAAAATGCTTCAAGTAATTATGAAGAAATAGCTGAATCATTCAATGAGTACTATTGTAATATTGCAAAACTAAATCTCATAAATTATACTAGAGGTGATTGGTAAACTTTGTAAAATAAATGGTGTATTACATAAGATACGAAACAATATAACCATCGATAGTTTAAGACAAATATACTTATCAATAGCCTATCCACACCTTTTGTATTGTTCAGCTGTATGGGGAGGAACATTTAAAACTTCACTTGACAGTCTTTTCATTACTCAAAAAAAATGTGACGTGTAATGTCTCACAATCACAGGTATGCACACACAGACCGTCTCTTTAAAGACCTACATTTACTTAAACTAACTGATATATTACATCCATCCAAACAAATCTATTTATATAGAAATCATTATTCAAATACCAAGTTGACAGTAGTTTTCAGTTCATGTCTAACAACTCAAATAGCCGAAGACCAAATTATCTAAAAAATCCTGTATGTATGTAAAACGTTCCATGCACAGTGAACGGGAGTAAAACTGTGGAATCGGCTGCCAGAAGATCTTAAAAACATTACAAATAATAACATATTTTCAAATGTAAAACAAAGAAGAAAAAAATCGATCAATAAATTTAATCCTTGTTTATTCATGTGCATTTTAGTTTTTTGTATACTTGTGTGTTTGTTAATATTAACATTTGTTTTTGTCGTATCAAGATTTGCGTATGTCCTATTTGTATTTCACTTTTTATTCACATATTAATTTTTGTATGTTATTAACTATTGCTTATATAATATCTTAGGTAGCATTTTTAAGGGAAATGCGATTCATTATCTATATTATTTCTCAGGCCTTATTTATCTGACCTAATCTATGTTTCGCAACAGGTCTGTAAAACAGCTCCGGCTTAACAGACCAAGCCTTAAAGCACATACATGTATATATAGTTTACATTACTGTATTTCTAAAGGCTAAATAAATGTAAATCAGTCTCTCTCTCTCCTCTCTCTCTCTCTCTCTCTCTCTCTCTCTCTCTCTCTCTCTCTCTCTCTCTCTCTCTCTCTCTCTCTCTCTCTCTCTCTCTCTCTCTCTCTCTCTCTCTCTCTCTCTCTCTCTCTCTCTCTCTCTCTCTCTCTCTCTCTCTCTCTCTCTCTCTCTCTCTCTCTCTCTCTCTCTCTCTCTCTCTCTCTCTCTCTCTCTCTCTCTCTCTCTCTCCCCATACCTGTCAGTGTCTGCTCCCACTCCCACTTCCGTTGCTCTCTCCCTCCCCTTCCTCCCATCCCTGTCCTCCCTCCCCTTCCTCCCATCCCTGTCCTCCCTCCCCTTCCTCCCATCCCTGTCCTCCCTCCCCTTCCTCCCATCCCTGTCCTCCCTCCCCTTCCTCCCATCCCTGTCCTCCCTCCCCTTCCTCCCATCCCTGTCCTCCCTCCCCTTCCTCCCATCCCTGTCCTCCCTCCCCTTCCTCCCATCCCTGTCCTCCCTCCCCTTCCTCCCATCCCTGTCCTCCCTCCCCTTCCTCCCATCCCTGTCCTCCCTCCCCTTCCTCCCAGCCCTGTCCTCCTTCCCCTCCTCCCATTGCTCCACCACCACTTCCTCCTCCTCCTCCTTCTCTTCCCCCATCCTCCCTTCCTCTCCCTCCCTTTAGCCGGAACTTTCCCTCTTCCGGTCCACTTATAGACAAAAAGTAACTAAACAAACGGCATGTAGAGAATAACAAATAGCTGCATATGAAAACCGCTTCGTGTCTTGCATTACATAATAAACATTTGTTAAAACCACTTTCATCACGGTAAATATCTGTTAAGGTTTGTAGACTTCACATAATTAAAATGTGTGTGTGTGTGTGTGTGTGTGTGTGTGTGTGTGTGTGTGTGTGTGTGTGTGTGTGTGTGTGTGTGCGTGTGTGTGTGTGTGTGTGTGGTAAGAAGACTAGGCATTCCTAAACATTAATGCGCTTCTAGCTAGGCCATTAACCCGTGGCTTGTTTAAGGCGCTGTGGTAATCTGTCATCAGTAATACCTCTTGAACATCCACCAGCCTAAGAAACACCCGTTAAAAAGTAAGGGAAAAAAGATTGTTAGCAGGCCTTGGGGGAGTGACTCGGGGTCAGGTGGTGGAGGTCGTTATAGCAGGGCACGGTAAGGGTGAGAGTACCGCGCCTCCTCAGCTCACTTCACTGCTCGACCCAAAACATTCAGTGAGGGCCGCCAACCCCATACACTTCATTCATAACACAACACAACAATCAAAACACAAAAACAACACTATTATGGCTGCATTCATAACCAGAACTAAGAAAATAACGGTATATGAGAATAAATCCGGTTCCTATCGCCTTGGATAGAGTTATCTCTTCACACAGGATGGGACGGATCCTGGAGAGGTTGTCAGTGTGATGTACAGCTAAGCATCCAACACACGCTAACACATACTCCTCGCCACCCAAGCACTAATTCACCGCCACGGCAAGCTAGATGCACCCAATTGCCGTTGAGTTAGGAATTGGTGTGCAGATTTCATTCATAAGTGCGGTGCCGGGGTGAGACGGAAGGGTTGGTATTCCTTAACGCAGTGCTATCAAGATGGCTACTAGTGGCAAGACACGCAACGGGCAGACCAAGAACATTTCCTCTTTTATCTCACGGTTGCACGGTGCCTTTACGGAAGCCATGGCTCCACCTAAACTTGTGATAGAGAGACGAACTTTAGAGAAGACGTGGAAGCTCATGGACAAAGTGGTTAAGCAGTGTCAACAATCCAAAATGAATCTCAAAAACTCGCCTCCTTTTATCCTGGACATTTTGCCAGACACTTACCAGCACCTGAGACTCATCTACAACAAATACGAGAACAACCTCGCCGCTCTCAACAGTAACGAGTACTTCAAGGTAGGAAGGGGAGGCAAGGGGCGAGACCAAGGGAAGGGAAGGCAGGGCGAGGAAGGGCGAAATGCAGTTTGTTTTGGTTCCGAGGTGGGAGAGGAAGGGAGGGAGGGAGGCATGGATGGGAAGGAAGGAGGCATGGAAGGGAAGGAGGGAGGCATGGAAGGGAAGGAAGGAGGCAGGGAACGAGGGATGAATGGGAGAGGAAGAGGGATGGATGGGAGAGGAAGAGGGATGGATGGAAGGAGGGATGAATGGGAGAGGAAGTGGGATGGATGGGAGAGGAAAATAGACGAATGAAAAGGAAGTAGGTGTGTGTCGATGGAAGGGAAGGATGGAGGCATGGGAGAGGAAGAGAGACGAATGGAAGGGAAGAAAAATCGAATGGGAGAGAAGGGGATGAAAAGGAGACTTGAAAGAGGAATAGGAGCATGAAGAGGGAGTCAAGTGGTTATGTATGTATAGTTATTACTGTGTGTGTGTGTGTGTGAGAGAGAGAGAGAGAGAGAGAGAGAGAGAGAGAGAGAGAGAGATTTAAGTGTGATGGGGCGTCTACCTACCTATCACCTATATTATATTACTCAAGTGAAGTAGTTAGTTAGTCTTCTATTAACATTTATGGATTGTCAATAATGAGTGAAATGATAAGAAGATCAAAAGAAACAGACTTATTTGTTATTATATATTCTTTTCTTCTCTCTTTCATTATTTTCTACCTCTACCTAAATGTTGTATTAATCTTATGTGATCAGTAATAGTATTCAGAAGAAGAGGTAGCAAGGGGAAGGTGGAGGATAGAAGGGTTCAGGTGGAGATGAGTGGAGGAGATGGATGGAGAATTAGTGAGATGGGTTAGGATGGGTGTGGATGAGGTGGAGAGAGATGGATGATGGGTGGATGAGGTTTGTGGGGAAAGTTAGCCTGGTTTGTGGTTGTGATTTGTGGTGTTTTGGGGGAAGACAGATGTGGTGTTTGTATAGCTATAACAAGTAGGTAATACATTTTATAAATCTACTTCTACGTCTTATAAATACTACTTCTTGCCTGTCCCTCTATCCATGTAGCCAAGGAAGGAAATGTACTCCCCTCTTACATTAGGAATTGATGTGAAAAAATTAAGGGAGAAAATATCATTGTGTGGTTAGTGAAGATGAGATGATGGTGACAGGTGTAATAATAATAATGATAACAGGTGGTGGGTAGAAGGTGGTTCATTCATGTGAAGTTTTATGGTAGAATATTGAAGTTTGTTGTAATCCTAGTGTAGTTAGGCCTATCTAAAATATGTATTCTTTCAGTAGTAGTTGTATAGTGAATCAAATATTGTATACACCTAGCTATATGTGGCAGCTCTTCTCCATACACTGAGAAGAATCTATACATAATCAAAATATAAATGATTGGGAAAAGAATCACTAGTTTTTGGATGAAGTCTTGTCTTAATTAATTCTGGTTTGAAATATACTCATGTGATTATACTTTGCTGCAGACAAAAAAAAAAAAAAAAAAAAATTCCATATCACTGGCTTGTTGTGATATAACTTAGTGTTCCGAAAAAATAGCTAAATGGTGTGTTACTAAGAAAATGGCAGAAGGTAGGAATCCAGTTAGTTATTTGCATTGTAGGTAGGAAAGTTATGCTAATACAAGATAACAAATGAACTAACAATTTCCTAGGCAGCATTCAGCATTCATAATATGTATATATATAATGCATCAAGAACACACTCCTTCATTGTAACACTTTACCATGAACATTGATCAATATTTTTCACTTTTTTTGGTGTGTGAGTGGATTTCATGGCAAAGGACATTAGAACATATAATAAGTTATCAACATAGAATACAAAACCTCACTCAGTCCATGTTAGACCACACACACACACACACACACACACACACACACACACACACACACACACACACACACACACACACACCATGGGGTTGAGGCAGAAAGTGTCTTAATGAGTCATGTCTAGGAGTAATAATAATAATAATGATAACCTTTATTACAACCATGGGTCATATACATTTACAGTAAGAGAAATACAAGATAATTAAAAAAAAACCTATCTTAAAACCTAATGTGTAATGCATAATTGGCAAGACTTGGTGACAAGTTGAACCTCTTGTTTTGCAGGTGATTATTACACTGAAATACATAAATAGATATAGATTAATGATAGTGTCACTGGTCTATGCAAGTTATAGTTAGTGGTTGAGTGGCTGGTTTATTCACATGTGGAGGTGGTGATGGTGGTGAAAGATATATTTTCTTCTATATTTCTCCTTGTAGGGTTAGTCAGCCTTACCTCTCCATTAATTGTTATTCACCTTGGGTTTGCTAGTAGGTAATTATACTATGGATCCATCTATCTATCTGGGTGTTCTAGTACAGAATGATGTTAGTGTTGTACTCGTTGCCCTTCCTTAGAGATAATTATTTGTAGCTATCCAGAACTTCATGTAGAAAATATTATCGGTTATTTGTAATGATTCGTCTCATTTGTTTACCTGAGTCTTCTAATGTAAATAAACCACACGTAAAAATGAGTTGAATGAATAAACTGAAAATATAAGGGAGTTGGTATGACATCGAGTAGTCACTGTACTTGCATCTTATGGTACTTATAGAATTTACTGACGTATAAGTATGTAAGATCTGTTGATCTGTATGTTTTTCTTCCTCTAGAAACAAACACTTCTACTCCCTCATAACCATAGTTAGTGTTTTTTTTAGCTCAATGTTTTTTTTTTTTTTTTTTTTTTTTTTTTTTTTTTTTCTCTCTCTCTCTCTCTCTCTCTCTCTCTCTCTCTCTCTCTCTCTCTCTCTCTCTCTCTCTCTCTCTCTCTCTCTCTCTCTCTCTCTCTCTCTTTTTTCTCTTTTTCTTTCTACTAGATGAGCATTTAGCATTCACCCGAGCCAGGATTCAAACCCAGGACCTCTCAGTTGTTAGGCAAGTACACTAACCACTACACCAGCGGGCTGCTACATATTTTTGTACCAACACTAAATGGTAGAATATATAACATTGAAGATGTGTGTCTGGGGAAGTAAGATGATGATGGATAAGAATATGTATATAGTTTAATGTTAGATAGAATGGAGTCAAATATGAAGGGTTCAGATGATACATACCCATTAAAAGGTTACCGGCTAAGGGACAACAAAAATACGTTAAAAAATTCCTGCTTGTCGCCATACCCTGTAAAGAGGACAGTAGGAGAAATAGATAGAGTCAAGGGTTGGAGGTCCAGTTAACATTAGAAAGAGTTCAAGTCATAGCCAGGTGGAAAAACATTATCAGTGCAACAGGTAATGGACTAGTGAGGTGTGTTGTGAGCCAGCACGGAAGGCAGGTCTCAGGCATAGAGTGGATGGTGATGCTTAAGATGAAAAGAATGAGTGAGAGTCAAGTGTGAAAGGGAGTTATGTAGTGTGTTATGAGTGTGTTGTGAGTGTATCAAACAACACCCAGTGCCACCTTTGTATACCTGGTCATTGTAGATCCGTGCAAAGTGCCGGCATAAATAAGGACATGCACCACAAAAAAAAACTCCGACAGCTCGGTGAAATTATTTATGGAAAATGTACGTATTCCAATTTTTTTTTTCCCTTTTTATTTTAATATTCTGATAGGTATTCAATGCTGTGTGATGATTATTATGCTGCTTCGTACCTAACTAATCTATCTTTTCATATTCTTTCATACGCACTACAAGAGGTGCTGTGACTGGTAGTAATTTAAGCATTCTTTTCTTTCCTGGCCTTAACCTGCACTGTTTGAATTCATAATGATGATAATAATCTATCCATCTATCTATATACATCTGATTTATATCACCATTAAAAGACGGTAGCCAAGACAAGGCAGTTAGGGTTCAGGGAGACATTACTCTCCCTTCACCCTCTGTGTCTTGTCTTTTTGTAGGAGAGAATACAGAGGAGGGGCTTCCCAGACCCTTTACTCCTTCCCTTTTTGTCGCCTTTTACGAACCGCTGGGATTACGGCGGTAGTATTCTTGTAACCATCATCACAGGACTAATAATAATAATGATAATAATAATGATACGTAGTAATAATAATGACCCATACAAACTTATAGCTAACAATTTATTGGCTTCAGTTTCCCCTCAATCTCTCATTTCAAAACATTCCACATTCATAGCCTCAAAACATCACCGGAAAGGAGTGGAATGGAGTGACAATACAAAGGAGTATATGTTAGTAACACTCAATTGATACCATTATCTTGCCCGGCTCACTCATAGCCAGTCTGTCGGCGGTTGTATTATGTTCAAATCTCTATACAACCGCGTATCATCATCTTAGTATTGGTGAATGGGAGAAAAACTAATACTATGGCAGATTAAAAAGACAGAAAGCATTACATTTTATACAACTAGAATGTTGTAAATTAATTCTTGTTCCTGCTTTCCATAATCCCGGTACAACAAACACTTATTCATTCACTCGTAAGGACATAGTGTATAGTTTTTGTTGTGTTAAAATAATATATATATGCAGGAATGAGATGATTAGTCACGTGTTAGTGGAAAATAATATTAGGAAGTAGAAACAGTGTTGAATCTATACAGAACAAGTTGGATTTAACGGATTAACTCAGCCAACCATTGTTCTGTTACATCAAGAGTTTTGCTAAATTGAGCTTTCACTCTTTCCTGGTTTTGTTGCACTTTAGGTTTGGTTTCACTAGGATTTCAAGGCACACACGGACCTACAACTTCAAGGAACCCACAAGGACACAGTAGTTGTTGGTGGTTTGAAAGAGTCCTGCCACAAGGAAGTAGGGAGTGTAGGTCATTAGTGGAACCGCTTCTAATATTGCTCCTATTAGTGGAATTAGTGGTAAATTGTTTCCACCATACTGAGCATAGCCACTGTACAACATTTTCTGCTAAATCAACACTTCCACTAAATTGTGTTGCTTAGCTATATGTAATGTATTTGATTGGTGTTAATAGTGGCACATGGAGGGGAGAGAGGAAGTTATGTGATTATGTAATCCTCCAAAAATAAATGTGATAGGACAGTATTTGGAGGAAAAAAATTGCATATATCCTGTACACTTTATGCTGTGCTGGCTTTTTTTTTTATACACATTATTTTACCTGTGGTGTCGATAGGATTCATGCATCTTCGTCTTTCAATATCCTTCCATTAGAAGCAAAAATATATAAAGTCTAACATCTATGTATATGAGTATGAATTTATGACTAATTTCAACATTTTGTGCATCTCAACTCATGCCACTGAAACTTATACAAACAAACCTAAACATTAGAGGTGAAGGCAGTGTTGGTACAGGTGTCATGATTGGCTCCTGGGATGACCAATGAAGTGAGCTGTACTGAAGCTGCTAACCAATCCTGACACCTGTACAAAAAGTGCCTTGGATCCTACTGTTTGCATTGGCTTGTTCAGGGTAAAGGTGGTTGGGAGGTTGTTGAATGTAAAGAAGGAAAAGGAGGCTAAGATTGTGAAAGGAAGGAAAGTGAAGGGCAGGAAGGGAAGGAAAGAAAGGGAAGGAAAGAAAGGGAAGGAAAGAAAGGGAAGGAAGGAAAGGGAAGGAAGGAAAGTGAAGGGCAGGAAAGTGAAGGGCAGGAAAGGAAGGGCAGGAAGGGAAGGAAGGAAAGGGAAGGAAGGAAAGAAAGGGAAGGAAAGAAAGAAAGGGAAGGAGAGAGAGAGAGAGAGAGAGAGAGAGAGAGAGAGAGAGAGAGAGAGAGAGAGAGAGAGAGAGAGAGAGAGAGAGAGAGAGAGAGAGAGAGAGAGATATGGAATGTGTTGAAATTATTATTATTATTATTATTATTATTATTATTATTACTATTATAAGGAGATGAGAGCAGGGATAGATGCAAGTGTGTGTTAGAAGGTTTGAAAAGTGGCGGAGTGACGATGTATTTCTAAGTGGTTAATAAGTGTGTTGAATATATATGCTTCATGAAAAGTGTGATGCCAATTGACTGGGCGAAAGTATATGTGTGGTTCCCTTATATAGAGATAAGGAGTGTAGTGTATGGAGTATTGTAGGTGAAGTGTATGGGAGGGTATTGTCTATGGGTTACAGAGGCTACGGAAGGAGTGATTTCAATTGAGTCATCTGGTCAAGTGAGGTTTGGAAGGATGTGTAAAAGGAGGACAACACTGCCCCTCATCCTCTCCTGCAGTGTGTTAAGGAAGAATCAGTTACTTGCTTAAACACTACGATGTAAGGGAATGTATGTATGTATGTGTGGATGTATGTGTGTATGTATGTATATATGTAAACGTCTTCTTTTGGCTACCCCAATTTTAAGGATATATAAGCATACCTAAGCCAGATATATAGAGATTATTTATATTGTTATTATTAGTAGTATTGTTATTATTATTACTGTAATGTATAGTTTTGATGTATTGTTAGTATTTTGTTATTATTATTATTTAATTTTAGTTTTTTTTTCTATAGCTAATTGTTATTGTTATTACTATTACTATGATGTAGATATAGTGTGTATGTATTGTTAGCATGTGGCAGGTTATATATTTGATGTGGTACAGTATGTGGTGTGGCTCAAGGTGACAATGTTAGGCCGGTCATTGCCCTCACTGTGTGTGTGTGTGTGTGTGTGTGTGTGTGTGTGTGTGTGTGTGTGTGTGTGTGTGTGTGTGTCAGGAAGTGTGCTTTGACGAAGGGCTGGCAGCTGACGAGGGTTCAGAATCACCCTGATAGACCAGTGTTTTTTTTAATATTTTTTATTTATTTTATTATTATTACGCTAAAAAAAATCCCGCTTGTCATCAGATCCTTGCATACTTATACTAGCTAGTCATCATTGTTAGTGTTGGTGCTAGTGTAAGTTAATGGTGGTGGGGAGTGTTTAGGGTAAGAACAAAGTAGAGGACAGTGTGTGTGTGTGTGTGTGTGTGTGTGTGTGTGTGTGTGTGTGTGTGTGTGTTAATCAGTGTTGTAGTGGAGTCACTCTTTATTAACGTAATGAAAACATGAATACTACTACTATAACATCTACTTGATAGAGACAAAAGGACAGACAGACTAGAATGAAGGCCAGCAAGAACAGTTCAACTACTCATTACTCATTACTCAATAGAATCAAACTAAACCACACTAGTCACCCTGCTCGTTACAGTATCATGGGACCATTACAGTATGTGTTTTCTTTTTTATACTGTAGAAAGGAAAAGTGATGGAATTTGGATAAAGCAAGAAATATAATACAATACAAATGTTGACAGTCAAAGGTGTTTGTGATGCCTTAAACACTAATGTTCCTTGGA
>JAXIVD010001081.1:45000-55000 GCA_036785275.1 Cancer borealis
TATAATAAATAAAAACTTATTTGTTGAGGTAACCATCAAGTACATGTTTGGAAGATGTTGTTCCTGAATAAGAGTTTGCTTGGTGTCGGAATCTTAATACTAGGTTATGTTATGTTAGGTGTCAGATTCTTGTTAGGTTAGGTTAGGTGTCAGGGTCTTGCTAGGTTAGGTTAGGTGTCAGGGTCTTGGTAGGTTAGGTTAGGTGTCAGGGTCTTGCTGGGTTAGGTTAGGTGTCAGGGTCTTGCTAGGATAGGTTAGGTGTCAGGGTCTTGCTAGGTTAGGTTAGGTGTCAGGGTCTTGCTGGGTTAGGTTAGGTGTCAGGGTCTTGCTGGGTTAGGTTAGGTGTCAGGGTCTTGCTAGGTTAGGTTAGGTGTCAGGGTCTTGCTGGGTTAGGTTAGATGTCAGGGTCTTGCTGGGTTAGGTTAGGTGTCAGGGTCTTGCTGGGTTAGGTTAGGTGTCAGGGTCTTGGTGGGTTAGGTTAGGTGTCAGAGTCTTGGTAGGTTAGGTTAGGTGTCAGGGTCTTGCTGGGTTAGGTTAGGTGTCAGGGTCTTGCTGGGTTAGGTTAGGTGTCAAGGTCTTGCTAGGTTAGGTTAGGTTAGGTGTCAGGGTCTTGCTGGGTTAGGTTAGGTGTCAGGGTCTTGCTAGGTTAGGTTAGGTGTCAGGGTCTTGCTGGGTTAGGTTAGGTGTCAGGGTCTTGCTGGGTTAGGTTAGATGTCAGGGTCTTGCTGGGTTAGGTTAGGTGTCAGGGTCTTGCTGGGTTAGGTTAGGTGTCAGGGTCTTGCTGGTTTAGGTTAGGTGTCAGGGTCTTGCTAGGTTAGGTTAGGTGTCAGGGTCTTGCTGGGTTAGGTTAGGTGTCAGGGTCTTGCTGGGTTAGGTTAGATGTCAGGGTCTTGCTGGGTTAGGTTAGGTGTCAGGCTCCGCGTTCGGTAGTGACTCCCGCATCGATCATGAGCCGAGCTCAGCCAATCACAACGCCGCATTTCGTAGCGATGGCATCGATGTCATCGATATGCATCACTATGGTCTCAGAGCATGTGCCGAGGGGACTTTGACTGAGACTGGTAGAGTGTTTTTTTGTTTACATTTTAGCCACAGATTCTTAGATTTCCACTGTCGGAGACGTTTAAGCTAAGTTTCTGATCTGTCAGAGACTGAGGTTCACCCAGGAACAATGTACTAAGGTCTTTTGAAGTTGTAGAATAAGTAATTAAGACAGTGAAGTCAATACATTCGTGTATATGATGAAGTAAGACAGTTTAATATCGCCATCTCGGTAATCAGGAATTGGTCTTACAACAGATGGTCAAGAAACGCCCTAAAATGTGACTATTGATAACACAACACCTACTGTACCTAACTGTCTACATACAGACAGAGGCGATATAAAATAACAGACTTGATAGGGAAACACCTTAATTATATCTGACATGTAAGTAATAACCTCGGGAAAAGACACTAATGTTATCTCCATATTATTCCTCAACTACTTTCATTTAAAATTTTTACACAGTGCAGTCTCCCAAACATGTACGTACATAGTTTTCTACATACTTGTATTCATTGATGTATATGAGTTTGTGTCTTGAATGTTTGTTTATAATCTAAGATTAATCTATTGTATTTTACAAGTCAATAAATTTTCTTGGTTTTCTATCATGTTTACCTAAAAAGACATTACTTTTTAAGTAAATTACAACAGTAATTTAATATGAATATTCAGATGGTTTGGTCACCTGAAAAGACTGGGTGAGTTGCCAAGAAGGATGTACAATGCTGGGATCATCTTCTGGGTCACGTAATCCTACTATTGTCACTTAGAAAACAATATGAAACAAAGCTCATAAAAAAGATAATAAAACTATTTTTATTAATTGAAAAGTTAGAATCAAGAACGGATAAATTTTTATTTAGGTTAGGTTAGGTTATTTTCTTAAGCAATTTACTGTCGAGCAATTGATAGTTTGAGAAATTATTTCTTGCGCAATTTACTGTCGAGCAATTTACTTCGAGAAATTTACCTAGATTGAGGCTATAATATGACAATCAGGAAAAAAAATTAAAGTAAAATGCCTAACTTTTGGGTAATGAAATAAAAAAAGCTTATATAACGGAACCTAACCGAGCCAAACGTAATCTAACCATAACCTAACGTAACCTAACCGGTATTAATTTATATTATCAGAATCTCTAGAGAATTCAGAGCTGTATTTTTGCATTACCTGTTGCATTTTGATAAGATCTTATTCCAAATTTTGTCGCAAATTCTTAGTTTGTGAGATATTCATTATTTTCTGTGACATCTCTTTGAAAAGTAATAAGGAAAAAAATCTAAAGTAAAATGCCTAACTTTTGGGTAATGAAATATAAAAAGCTTATATAATCGAACCTAACCGAGCCAAACTGTACCTAGCCAAACCTAATCTAACCACAACCTAATGTAACCTAACCAGTATTAATTTACATCATCAGAATGCTCTGAAAATTCAGAGCTGTACTTTTGCAATACCTGTTGCATTTTTATGTTTTCTTAATCCAAATTCCGTCGTAAATTCTTAGTTTGTGAGATATTCAATGTTTTCTGAGAGATCTCTTCGAAAAGTAAAGTTTAGTTTCGTTTTAACAAGGTTCTGATATTTGTCAATGTAGGTTAGGGTTTTGGTTAATTTATGTTATGTTAGGTTAGGTTTAGGGAAAGATTCGTAAGACGACCCAGTCTTTTTTTGACAGCAATTTTTTCTGATAGATTTTGATGTTTTTAATTAATCTGATGTTTGTTATGCCAAGCAATTTTTTTTCCTCAAGGTAAAAATTGCCACAAAAAAGTCAGATTAATTCGAAACCATCAAAATCAATAGGAGAAAAATTTCTTTCAGTAAACCTAAACAAACCTAATTAAAACTAATCTAACCCAAGCAAATCTAAGTAAGACTAACCTAACTAAATCTAACCTTCTTTAACCAAATCAGGTAAAGATTCGTAAGATGACCCACTCGATATCTCGTTATCTTTATAATGCACTGCAAATTCAACCTCAGATACTTGTTCAGATAGGTTAGGTTAGGTTTGATTAAGTTTGCTTAGGTTAGGTTGGTTAATTAGGTTTGCTTGGGGTTACTGAAAATAAATTTTTTCTTATTGATTTTGATGGTTTGAATTAATTTCACTTTTTTGTGGCAATTTTTACCTTTGGGAAAAAATGCATTGCATAACAAACAAACATCAGATTTATTCAAAACACACAAAAATCTATCAGGAAAAAAATTGCTTTGTCCAAAAAACAGACTGGTTCGTCTTCCAAAACTTTACCTAGGTTAATTTAGAAGCAATCAAATGTTCTCTATGAGCAAGAGTAGGGGATTGGATGAATTGCAGACATTTTATTTCGTATACAGACTCCATAATGGTGAAGATGTAAAATTATACCCCATAACCTAACCTAACATAACCGCCTGAAACCTTTACAGACGTGTTGAGTACACTAGATGTATAGTATGTACGACTTCATATTTATATCGATATCGTCGAAGCAGTAGTTATGCAGAAATAACAAACTATTTACTGACAATCATTGTATTTTGTCTTCCCCCAAGAAACCCGCATTCCCACAGGTCCCCAGAATTGTTGGGGGTTAATGAGGATGTCTTATTAGATATGCATTTGCGACGAAAATCAATGTCAAAATCGTTCGAAATGGATAATTTTTTATACGAAAAGTGTGTTATTTACATCCAAGTGTATTGGGAGAGCTAAAAATTTACCAGCCACACAATCACCTACGCTATATCACTACTCTCACAAGAGTTTATGGCTTCTTTTATCTCCTCACATCTTCTTGCCACCTAAATACTGTGTTTACTGCAGCTATAATTGCTCCAGACTCTATTATATGTTAATCAGCAAGTTTTTTCTACGGCGATAAAGGTGCCCACGAAGAGGGTGCGCCGCCATGTTGGCTCAATCAGCTGATTATCTCAGCACGAAAGAAAAAAAATATACCATAGCAACGTCGCTATGTGTCCAATATCGTTCGGTGGGCAAATTCTTCACCCCCCACCTCGCTGAACGCGGCCAGGATCTTGGTAGGTTAGGTTAGGTGTCAGGGTCTTGCTGGGTTAGATTAGGTGTCAGGGTCTTGCTGGGTTAGGTTAGGTGTCAGGGTCTTGATGGGTTAGGTTAGGTGTCAGGGTCTTGCTGGGTTAGGTTAGGTGTCGGTCTTTCTGGGTTAGGTTTGGTGTCAGGGTCTTGCTGGGTTAGGTTAGGTGTCAGGGTCTTGCTGGGTTAGGTTAAGTGTCAGGGTCTTGTTAGGTTAGGTTAGGGTCAGGGTCTTGCTGGGTTAGGTTAGGTGTCAGGGTCTTGCTGGGTTAGGTTAGGTCTCAGGGTCTTGCTAGGATAGGTTAGGTGTCAGGGTCTTGCTAGGTTAGGTTAGGTGTCAGGGTCTTGCTGGGTTAGGTTAGGTGTCAGGGTCTTGCTGGGTTAGGTTAGGTGTCAGGGTCTTGCTGGGTTAGGTTAGGTGTCAGGGTCTTGCTGGGTTAGGTTAGGTGTCAGGGTCTTGCTGGGTTAGGTTAGGTGTCAGGGTCTTTCTGGGTTAGGTTAGGTGTCAGGGTCTTGCTGGATTAGGTTAGGTGTCAGGGTCATGCTGGGTTAGGTTAGGTGTCAGGGTCTTGCTGGGTTAGGTTAGGTGTCAGGGTCTTGCTGGGTTAGGTTAGGTGTCAGGGTCTTGCTGGGTTAGGTTAGGTGTCAGGGTCTTGCTAGGTTAGGTTAGGTGTCAGGGTCTTGCTGGGTTAGGTTAGGTGTCAGGGTCTTGCTGGGTTAGGTTAGGTGTCAGGGTCTTGCTAGGTTAGGTTAGGTGTCAGGGTCTTGCTGGGTTAGGTTAGGTGTCAAGGTCTTGCTGGGTTAGGTTAGGTGTCAGGGTCTTGGTAGGTTAGGTTAGGTGTCAGGGTCTTGGTACGTTAGGTTAGGTGTCAGGGTCTTGTTAGGTTAGGTTAGGTGTCAGGGTCTTGGTAGGTTAGGTTAGGTGTCAGGGTCTTGCTGGGTTAGGTTAGGTGTCAGGGTCTTGCTAGGTTAGGTTAGGTGTCAGGGTCTTGCTGGGTTAGGTTAGGTGTCAGGGTCTTGCTGGGTTAGGTTAGGTGTCAGGGTCTTGCTAGGTTAGGTTAGGTGTCAGGGTCTTGCTGGGTTAGGTTAGGTGTCGGTCTTGGTAGGTTAGGTTAGGTGTCAGGGTCTTGCTAGGTTAGGTTAGGTGTCAGGGTCTTGCTGGATTAGGTTAGGTGTCAGGGTCTTGCTGGGTTAGGTTAGGTGTCAGGGTCTTGCTGGGTTAGGTTAGGTGTCAGGGTCTTGCTGGGTTAGGTTAGGTGTCAGGGTCTTGCTGGGTTAGGTTAGGTGTCAGGGTCTTGGTAGGTTAGGTTAGGTGTCAGGGTCTTGCTGGGTTAGGTTAGGTGTCAGGGTCTTGCTGGGTTAGGTTAGGTGTCAGGGTCTTGGTAGGTTAGGTTAGGTGTCAGGGTCTTGCTGGGTTAGGTTAGGTGTCAGGGTCTTGCTGGGTTAGGTTAGGTGTTAGGGTCTTGCTGGGTTAGGTTAGGTGTCAGGATCTTGCTGGGTTAGGTTAGGTGTCAGGGTCTTGCTGGGTTAGGTTAGGTGTCAGGGTCTTGCTAGGTTAGGTTAGGTGTCAGGGTCTTGCTGGGTTAGGTTAGGTGTCAGGGTCTTGCTGGGTTAGGTTAGGTGTCAGGGTCATGCTGGGTTAGGTTAGGTGTCAGGGTCTTGCTGGGTTAGGTTAGGTGTCAGGGTCTTGCTGGGTTAGGTTAGGTGTCAGGGTCTTGCTGGGTTAGGTTAGGTGTCAGGGTCTTGCTAGGTTAGGTTAGGTGTTAGGGTCTTGCTGGGTTAGGTTAGGTGTCAGGGTCTTGCTGGGTTAGGTTAGGTGTCAGGGTCTTGCTAGGTTAGGTTAGGTGTCAGGGTCTTGCTGGGTTAGGTTAGGTGTCAGGGTCTTGCTGGGTTAGGTTAGGTGTCAGGGTCTTGCTGGGTTAGGTTAGGTGTCAGGGTCTTGCTGGGTTAGGTTAGGTGTCAGGGTCTTGCTGGGTTAAGTTAGGTGTCAGGGTCTTGCTGAGTTAGGTTAGGTGTCAGGGTCTTGCTGGGTTAGGTTAGGTGTCAGGGTCTTGCTGGGTTAGGTTAGGTGTCAGGGTCTTGGTAGGTTAGGTTAGGTGTCAGGGTCTTGCTGGGTTAAGTTAGGTGTCAGGGTCTTGCTGGGTTAGGTTAGGTGTCAGGGTCTTGGTAGGTTAGGTTAGGTGTCAGGGTCTTGCTGGGTTAGGTTAGGTGTCAGGGTCTTGCTGGGTTAGGTTAGGTGTCAGGGTCTCTTTAGGTGTCAGGGTCTTGGTAGGTTAGGTTAGGTGTCAGGGTCTTGCTGGGTTAGGTTAGGTGTCAGGGTCTTGCTGGGTTAGGTTAGGTGTTAGGGTCTTGCTGGGTTAGGTTAGGTGTCAGGATCTTGCTGGGTTAGGTTAGGTGTCAGGGTCTTGCTAGGTTAGGTTAGGTGTCAGGGTCTTGCTGGGTTAGGTTAGGTGTCAGGGTCTTGCTGGGTTAGGTTAGGTGTCAGGGTCTTGCTGGGTTAGGTTAGGTGTCAGGGTCTTGGTAGGTTAGGTTAGGTGTCAGGGTCTTGCTGGGTTAGGTTAGGTGTCAGGGTCTTGCTGGGTTAGGTTAGGTGTCAGGGTCTTGCTGGGTTAGGTTAGGTGTCAGGGTCTTGCTGGGTTAGGTTAGGTGTCAGGGTCTTGCTGGGTTAGGTTAGGTGTCAGGGTCTTGCTGGGTTAGGTTAGGTGTCAGGGTCTTGGTAGGTTAGGTTAGGTGTCAGGGTCTTGCTGGGTTAGGTTAGATGCCAGGGTCTTGCTGGGTTAGGTTAGGTGTCAGGGTCTTGCTGGGTTAGGTTAGGTGTCAGGGTCTTGGTAGGTTAGGTTAGGTGTCAGGGTCTTGCTAGGTTAGGTTAGGTGTCAGGGTCTTGCTGGGTTAGGTTAGGTGTCAGGGTCTTGCTGGGTTAGGTTAGGTGTCAGGATCTTGCTGGGTTAGGTTAGGTGTCAGGGTCTTGCTGGGTTAGGTTAGGTGTCAGGGTCTTGCTGGGTTAGGTTAGGTGTTAGGGTCTTGCTGGGTTAGGTTAGGTGTCAGGGTCTTGCTGGGTTAGGTTAGGTGTTAGGGTCTTGCTGGGTTAGGTTAGGTGTCAGGGTCTTGCTGGGTTAGGTTAGGTGTCAGGGTCTTGCTGGGTTAGGTTAGGTGTCAGGGTCTTGCTGGGTTAGGTTAGGTGTTAGGGTCTTGCTGGGTTAGGTTAGGTGTCAGGGTCTTGCTGGGTTAGGTTAGGTGTCAGGGTCTTGCTGGGTTAGGTTAGGTGTCAGGGTCTTGCTGGGTTAGGTTAGGTGTCAGGGTCTTGCTGGGTTAGGTTAGGTGTCAGGGTCTTGTTAGGTTAGGTTAGGTGTCAGGGTCTTGCTGGGTTAGGTTAGGTGTCAGGGTCTTGCTGGGTTAGGTTAGGTGTCAGGGTCTTGCTGGGTTAGGTTAGGTGTCAGGGTCTTGCTGGGTTAGGTTAGGTGTTAGGGTCTTGCTGGGTTAGGTTAGGTGTCAGGATCTTGCTGGGTTAGGTTAGGTGTCAGGGTCTTGCTGGGTTAGGTTAGGTGTCAGGGTCTTGCTGGGTTAGGTTAGGTGTCAGGGTCTTGCTGAGTTAGGTTAGGTGTCAGGGTCTTGCTGGGTTAGGTTAGGTGTTAGGGTCTTGCTGGGTTAGGTTAGGTGTCAGAGTCTTGCTGGGTTAGGTTAGGTGTTAGGGTCTTGCTGGGTTAGGTTAGGTGTCAGGGTCTTTCTGGGTTAGGTTAGGTGTCAGGGTCTTGCTGGGTTAGGTTAGGTGTCAGGTTCTTGCTGGGTTAGGTTAGGTGTCAGGGTTTTGCTAGGTTAGGTTAGGTGTCAGGGTCTTGCTGGGTTAGGTTAGGTGTCAGGGTCTTGCTGGGTTAGGTTAGGTGTCAGGGTCTTGCTGGGTTAGGTTAGGTGTCAGGGTCTTGCTAGGTTAGGTTAGGTGTCAGGGTCTTGCTGGGTTAGGTTAGGTGTCAGGGTCTTGCTAGGTTAGGTTAGGTGTCAGGGTCTTTCTGGGTTAGGTTAGGTGTCAGGGTCTTGCTAGGTTAGGTTAGGTGTCAGGGTCTTGCTGGGTTAGGTTAGATGTCAGGGTCTTGCTGGGTTAGGTTAGGTGTCAGGGTCTTGCTGGGTTAGGTTAGATGTTAGAGTCTTGCTGGGTTAGGTTAGATGTCAGGGTCTTGCTAGGTTAGGTTAGGTGTCAGGGTCTTGCTGGGTTAGGTTAGATGTCAGGGTCTTGCTGGGTTAGGTTAGGTGTCAGGGTCTTGCTGGGTTAGGTTAGGTGTCAGGGTCTTGGTGGGTTAGGTTAGATGTCAGGGTCTTGCTGGGTTAGGTTAGGTGTCAGGGTCTTGCTGGGTTAGGTTAGGTGTCAGGGTCTTGCTGGGTTAGGTTAGATGTCAGGGTCTTGCTGGGTTAGGTTAGGTGTCAGGGTCTTGCTGGGTTAGGTTAGGTGTCAGGGTCTTGCTGGGTTAGGTTATGTGTCAGGGTCTTGCTGGGTTAGGTTAGGTGTCAGGATCTTGCTGGGTTAGGTTAGGTGTCAGGGTCTTGCTGGGTTAGGTTAGGTGTCAGGGTCTTCATAGTAGAGGCCTGACAAGACTTTATAGTAAGTCATTTAGCAGACATGATGAAGTAAATGTGAGATTGGTATGCGTATAGTAAGTGTTAGGTGCACAGCAGCTGCCCTGTGTAGGTCAACTGGTCTTTTGCAGCCTCATTATGTTGTTATGTAATTAGGTATGTGATGTGGTGTGACATTGAATTTGCCTTTCCAAGAATATTTCCTTCTTTGAGAGTTTATTTTCACTTCCCATTAATGTTTCTCCTTTGATTTGTTACATTGTTCAGTTTGCAGTTCATACTTGAGGTGATGCAACTCCCTTCACTTCACTTCTATTCGCAAGGCATAAAAAAAACAAAAAAAACCAGACTAATTAAGAAAGGAAAATATTTTGTTTTATTTATGTCAAGTACAATTTCATTTTGTTGGGAGGACGAGAGAGTACGAGTGTATATTTATTTAATTTTTATATCCTATACATGTAGGTATGTCTATTATAGTATATGAGTTACAGTAAGTCATAGTAATTGTATCATTATGTTACAATTTGATGTCTTATATAATGCCACTAATTCTCTTTTTTCTCTTTTCCCTCCCTCCCT
This sequence comes from Cancer borealis, assembly GCA_036785275.1. Classification (NCBI taxonomy): domain Eukaryota; kingdom Metazoa; phylum Arthropoda; class Malacostraca; order Decapoda; family Cancridae; genus Cancer; species Cancer borealis. The sequence continues at coordinate 54,241 of JAXIVD010001081.1, forward strand.
CTCACTTTCCTCTCCTCACCTCCTTCCCATCTTCCCTTCCTTCGCTACCATTGCACACCTTCTCTCCTCTCCATCACCTCCCCATCACTATCACCACCACATCAATCCTTCCCAACACCTTCCCTCCTATCTCTCCTCCTCCTTCCATCCCTTACACATCAACTCAAACATTCACTTCTTTCCATCACCATCATCACCTTCATCACCATCCCCTCACTACCATACATTCCTCCATTCCTAACCTAACCTAACACCCACACCCTCATCCCTCTCTCGGAACCCACCACAATCGCAGGTTTTTGTGGAGAACATGATGAGGAAATGCAAGCAAGCGATACGGCTTTTCAAGGAGGGGAAGGAGCTCATGTTTGACGAGAACTCACACTACCGCCGTAACCTGACCAAACTCTCCCTGGTGTTCTCTCACATGCTGTCGGAGCTCAAAGCCACTTTCCCTCAAGGTTCCTTTGCCGGGGACCAGTTCCGCATCACCAAGGGGGACGCGGCAGACTTCTGGAAAAAGTGCTTCGGGGAAAAGTAAGTGTGTGTGTGTGTGTGTTTATCTAGTTGTATTTATCTAGTATACAGATCCTGTCTCTGTATTTATGTTTGTCCAGTTTTTCCTTCAGTTTTTGTACATTCTTTGCCATTATCACCTCTTCTTTCAGTCCATTACAAGTATCTATATTTCTTTGGGGAAAACTGTACTTTTTTGTATCTTTCAAACAAACTCCTTTTTTTTTTCTTGTCCCGCCTCTCC
>JAXIVD010001081.1:57500-59812 GCA_036785275.1 Cancer borealis
CTTTTAAAAGTCATTTAAGCAAATTGTCTATGATATTATTCTTTCTCTTTCTAAGTAATTTCTCACATACTACAGTATGCTGGTCAATGACACTGGTCTATATTTAAGTGGTTCTTCTTTGTTTCCATTTTAAAAAATAGTCTTATCAGCTCTTCCATTCTTTAGGGACCTTTGTGTGTGTGTGTGTGTGTTTGTGTGTGTGTTTGTTTTGTGTTTGTATGTGTGTTTATCTCATATCCTTTCCATTTTGTTGTTATGCTCTTTACTGTTATCGTGCAGTAGTACTAGTAGTAGTAGTAGTAGTTACAGCAGTAGTAGTCATAATAATAATAATAGTTGCTGTAGTCTTATGAATAGTGAAATTCCCCACAGGCTCAAGATGTGGGATAAGAAGTTATTATGTAGAAAACAACAGCAGTGAGGAAGGATGAAATATAAGGTTGATGACATGATAGAATGTCTGTTTATAGTGAGCTGTAAGGATTCGCTGTTGTTATGGTGAGATGGTGTAAGGATAGTGATAGTCATGGGGATGTGGTGGTGATAATGATTAGGAGGAGAAGAAATAAGAGAAGAGGATGGTAATGATTGTGATGATGATGATAATGATGGTCTGATTATAATGAGGAAAAATAAGTCATGATGATGATGATGATAATGAAAAAAATGAATAATAATTGAGGATATGCTAATGGTAATGGTAATGGTAATGGTAATGGTAATGAACAGAAGAATGATGTTGACAATGGTGATGACAGTGCGCTTGAGAAACAAATTTAATAAACAAAAATAATAAATGAATCAATGATCGCATCAATATACTGTAATTTCTGGTACTTTAATGAATCTGTCACTATTACTTCTACCCATCACCCCATCACTCACCCATTCTCCATCTTCACTTCACATCCATACCACCTTCCTTCACCTCTTATCCATCCTCCTCCTCCTTCGACTCCTCTTACAGAAAAGCTTCAGATTAGATCAATGTTAATAGTGGAGTTCCTGAAGGATCAGTCTTAGGACCTATTCTATTTACTATTTAAGTAAACAACACCAGTGCCTCAGTGGTGCAGTGGTTAGCACGTCTGACTACAAATCTGCTGGCTTGAGTTTGATCTTGGACGAGGACAGTCAGCACACAGCTCACCCAGCTGTTCATCCCCACAAATGGGTTGGTACATAAATGGGTACCAAGGGAAACCTGGGGAAGGATGTCACAGCGGCCCTGTCCCGGGGTAATGGATTAATTTCCACCACAGGCTCAAAGGCCGATGTGACGGGAGAGGAGCGGCCACACCTACGCGCAGCTACACCATGTACCAACACTACTTTGAACAACATTGATGACCGCATCACTAGTGAAATATAAAAATTTGATGACACAAAAATAGCAAATAGAGTTACTTCAGAAGCTCAATGTCAACTTATATAATTGGTCAGAAAAGAGATTAGTCAGAAAAATGGCAAATTAATTTTAATTTAAGATAAATGTCACTTACTTCATATAAGAAGTTACAAACCTCTTTCTAATTATTGCTGAAAGATGTTCAACTCAACAATGTAGATAAAGAAAAAAGACTTACACATTATAATTGCAAGAAATATAAACCGAGCAGCCAATGTACTGAAGTAAATATTGCAAATTATTCATTGGGAGAACTTTCAATTTCAAATGTGAAAAAGTGATTCTTACATAATATAACACACTTCTGCATCCTCATTTAGAATATTGCATACAGTGTTGTTCTCCTTATTTCAAGAAGGATATAGAAAAACTAAAGAAAATACAGCATAGTGTAACCAAAATGATACCAAGTTTACATAACAAACCATACCAGGAATGACTTACAGAACTAAACTTATTTCCCATAACAAAATGCCAAGTACTTTTTCTTTAATTGTGTTGTCAGTGTTTGGAATGGACTGACTGTACCTTCGAACGTCGTCAACTCAGATCCCGTCAAAACTTTTAAAAGACGTCTTTGTAATTACTTCGTTTCAAATCCCCAGCTGCCACTGTTCTCTTCAGACTCAAAAAGCATTAACATTTGTTGTTCATCTCTTATTCAAACAAACTTATGTCTATAAAGTTAGTTTCATAGATACAGTATTCTTCTTACTGTCCTCTTAAATCCATGTAGTAGTTTTTCAATACTACGTGGTATCGCTTCTTTTCCAGATAAATTCAGCTGGAGGGAGGGAGGGGTGGGGAGAAGCCTTCTACTGTTCTATCCTTTCTCTGATAAGTATAGTGTAGTTGAGCTGAGAAGGGACGAATAGATGTGTCACTATTTGTATTCCTTTGTCGT
>JAXIVD010001081.1:65012-70012 GCA_036785275.1 Cancer borealis
TTAGCAGGTGTGGTGTTGTGGTGTTGTGGTTGATTAGCAGGTGTGGTGTGGTGGTGTTGTGGTTATTTATCAGGTGTGGTGTGGTGGTGGTGTGGTTATTTAGCAGGTGTGGTGTGGTGGTGGTGTGGTTATTTAGCAGGTGTGGTGTTGTAGTTATTTAGCAGGTGTGGTGTTGTGGTGTTGTGGTTATTTAGCAGGTGTGGTGGGTGGTGTTGTGGTTATTTAGCAGGTGTGGTGGTGGTGGGGTGTGGTTATTTAGCAGATGTGGTGTGATGGTGGTGTGGTTATTTAGCAGGTGTGGTGTTGTAGTTATTTAGGAGGTGTGGTATTGTGGTGTGTGGTTATTTATCAGGTGTGGTGTTGTGGTGGTGTGGTGTGGCGGTGTGAGTGAGTGATGGGAAGAGAGAAAAGGAAGTATACAGAGGAATAAAAGAGAATAAAAAGATGGTAGAGTGTGTTGAGGGATGGTGACGGTAGAGTGTGTTGAGGGATTGTGACGGTAGAGTGTGTTGTGGGATGGTGACGGTAGAGTGTGTTGTGGGATGGTGACGGTAGAGTGTGTTGAGGGATTGTGACGGTAGAGTGTGTTGTGGGATGGTGACGGTAGAGTGTGTTGTGGGATGGTGACGGTAGAGTGTGTTGAGGGATGGTGACGGTAGAGTGTGTTGTGGGATGGTGACGGTAGAGTGTGTTGTGGGATGGTGACGGTAGAGTGTGTTGAGGGATGGTGACGGTAGAGTGTGTTGTGGGATGGTGACGGTAGAGTGTGTTGAGGGATGGTGACAGTAGAGGTGTGTTGTGGGATGGTGACGGTAGAGTGTGTTGAGGGATGGTGACGGTAGAGTGTGTTGAGGGATGGTGACGGTAGAGTGTGTTGTGGGATGGTGACGGTAGAGTGTGTTGTGGGATGGTGACGGTAGAGTGTGTTGAGGGATGGTGACGGTAGAGTGTGTTGAGGGATGGTGACGGTAGAGTGTGTTGTGGGATGGTGACGGTAGAGTGTGTTAAGGGATGGTGACGGTAGAGTGTGTTGTGGGATGGTGACGGTAGAGTGTGTTGTGGGATGGTGACGGTAGAGTGTGTTGAGGGATGGTGACGGTAGAGTGTGTTGTGGGATGGTGACGGTAGAGTGTGTTGAGGGATGGTGACGGTAGAGTGTGTTGAGGGATTGTGACGGTAGAGTGTGTTGAGGGATTGTGACGGTAGAGTGGTGTTGTGGGATGGTGACGGTAGAGTGTGTTGTTGGATGGTGACGGTAGAGTGTGTTGTGGGATGGTGACGGTAGAGTGTGTTGAGGGATGGTGACGGTAGAGTGTGTTGAGGGATGGTGACGGTAGAGTGTGTTGAGGGATGGTGACGGTAGAGTGTGTTGTTGGATGGTGACGGTAGAGTGTGTTGTGGGATGGTGACGGTAGAGTGTGTTGAGGGATGGTGACGGTAGAGTGTGTTGTGGGATGGTGACGGTAGAGTGTGTTGAGGGATGGTGACGTAGAGTGTGTTGAGGATGGTGACGGTATAGTGTGTTGAGGGATGGTGACGGTAGAGTGTGTTGAGGGATGGTGACGGTAGAGTGTGTTGTGGGATGGTGACGGTAGAGTGTGTTGTGGGATGGTAACGGTAGAGTGTGTTGTGGGATGGTGACGGTAGAGTGTGTTGAGGGATGGTGACGGTAGAGTGTGTTGAGGGATGGTGACGGTAGAGTGTGTTGAGGGATGGTGACGGTAGAGTGTGTTGAGGGATGGTGACGGTAGAGTGTGTTGAGGGATGGTGACGGTAGAGTGTGTTGAGGGATGGTGACGGTAGAGTGTGTTGAGGGATGGTGACGGTAGAGTGTGTTGAGGGATGGTGACGGTAGAGTGTGTTGAGGGATGGTGACGGTAGAGTGTGTTGAGGGATGGTGACGGTAGAGTGTGTTGTGGGATGGTGACGGTAGAGTGTGTTGTGGGATGGTGACGGTAGAGTGTGTTGAGGGATGGTGACGGTAGAGTGTGTTGTGGGATGGTGACGGTAGAGTGTGTTGTGGGATGGTGACGGTAGAGTGTGTTGAGGGATGGTGACGGTAGAGTGTGTTGTGGGATGGTGACGGTAGAGTGTGTTGTGGGATGGTGACGGTAGAGTGTGTTGTGGGATGGTGACGGTAGAGTGTGTTGAGGGATGGTGACGGTAGAGTGTGTTGTGGGATGGTGACGGTAGAGTGTGTTGAGGGATGGTGACGGTAGAGTGTGTTGTGGGATGGTGACGGTAGAGTGTGTTGTGGGATGGTGACGGTAGAGTGTGTTGAGGGATGGTGACGGTAGAGTGTGTTGTGGGATGGTGACGGTAGAGTGTGTGTGGATGGTGACGGTAGAGTGTGTTGAGGGATGGTGACGGTAGAGTGTGTGTGGGATGGTGACGGTAGAGTGTGTTGTGGGATGGTGACGGTAGAGTGTGTTGTGGGATGGTGACGGTAGAGTGTGTTGTGGGATGGTGACGGTAGAGTGTGTTGTGGGATGGTGGACGGTAGAGTGTGTTGTGGGATGGTGACGGTAGAGTGTGTTGAGGGTTGGTGACGGTGAGGGAGAGGAAGGGGAGTGAGTGTCATTGTATAGTTATACCCAAATAAGGATGAGAGTGTTGCTAACTGGCGGCTCATGTTTGAGATACACAAGTGAACGTGGCCTGAGGTGGTGGGTCAGGAAAGGACGAATGGGATGGGGGAGAGAGAATGGATTGAGAAAAGACGCATAAGACAGAGAAGAAGAAAAGATTATGGCGGTAGATGGTGGAAGGAATGGAATGTGTGACCGAGAGAGAGAGAGAGAGAGAGAGAGAGAGAGAGAGAGAGAGAGAGAGAGAGAGAGAGAGAGAGAGAGAGAGAGAGAGAGAGAGAGAGAGAGAGAGAGAGAAAGAAAGAGAAATTAAAGCTGGAGGGTGAGAAGGAGATATAGAGAGGGAAAGTTGTAGCAGGAGGAGGTCGAAGAGAAGATTACAAAAGATTACAAAGGACTACAAACACCAACAGACATATAAGCCCCTTCTTGGCTGTTTAATTTCACTAATCTTCACTAACTCTTATTATTAGAGAAAGGGTAGAACAGTACAAGGCTCCTCACCATCCCCCATCCCCCATCCTTCTAGCCTAAGCTGGCCGGAAAGAAAAAAAAACTATACCATGAAACATTGAGAAACTACCTGGAATTCAGGAGGACAGTGAGTAAAATGCTGCATCTACGAAACTATCTTTGTAGACGCGAGTTTGAAGAACAGAAGAACCAAAAATATAATAGTTTAATTAGTCTAAAACGAAGTGCCAAGCGGGGATCTGATATGAATGAAATATGAAGACTTTTTTTATTAAGTTTCTTCGGTAGCTGAGTTGACGACGTTCGAAGGTAGTACATAAGAACATAAAGAACAAAAAAAAATAAGGAGGCTGCAAAAGGCCAGTTGATCTATACAAGGCAGCTCCTGTGCACCTAACACTTACCATCTGTTTTCTTCATCCATTGAAATGTCCAACGAAGAGAAAGGGTACAGTCAGTCCATTCCAAATATTGACAACACGATTACAGAAAAGTACTTAGCTTCGTTAGTTTCAAAGCATATCTCAATTATTTTGTAACCATTGTTTCTAGTGATGTTAGAACGGTCCACTGTGAACTAGACGTTTGAAGGTTTACGATAGTGAAGATGAAGGAGAAGGAAGAATGGGGTGAGGGCAATGCATGGCTAATGGGTGACTTCAGTAATTAATGTCCTGCCTGCCTCCTTACTACCTCGCTTTAATCACATCATCGTACACAATAGACATATACAGACAGGCTGATTATATTTCCGTCAGTACATATATATTGGACGAATACAAAATAAGATCTAGGTTCAGTACATTACGTGCCTGCCTGCACGCGCGTGTGAGTGTGAGTGAACAAGGCCTTGGTAAAAAGGGATTAATGAGGTTAGTGAAGTTAATGAGGTTAAGGAGACCAGGGTAGGAATGGTTTCTCTAGTAGGCCTATGGTGGGATATTTTATCATTAGTTTTGAGATGGAATGCAGAGAAACGGGAATTAACTATCAGGGTGGCAAAAAAAAAAAAAAAAAAAAATTTCTTTGGTGATTTCGTAAAACGTTTTTCTCCGAGTCTGAATTTCTCCTTTTTTTTTTTTTTTTTCTCTCTCTCTCTCTCTCTCTCTCTCTCTCTCTCTCTCTCTCTCTCTCTCTCTCTCTCTCTCTCTCTCTCTCTCTCTCTCTCTCTCTCTCTCTCTCTCTCTCTCTCTCTCTCTCTCTCTCTCTCTCTCTCTCTTTCTTTATTTTTATTTATTTATTTATTTTATTTAAACTCATTATAAATTACACTTTGCCCAAAGGTGAACTGTCGTGTTCTGCCTATCTTAAGGACAAGTATTAATACATTAAACAATATTAACTATAAAATTATGCATAAATATATACAAATACGTACAATACATACAAAAAACACAAAACAATAGAAATAGTATAATTACACAAATTGTCCACCTGTCCCACCTCACTGCGCTTCATTACACAAAAACACCAGTTTCAGTGCATGTTTCTGGCACTGTGGTAGCTGTTCACTGTGTCACAAATTGATTAGCGTCAGTGGTGTGATTTGTGAGCGTCTCCAGTTATTGACCGCCAGTTTGACACTATGACACTATCTCGTTCCTGAATCATCCTTTCATCTTTCATCTACCTTATGGAGCAACTTCATCATCGGCAACGATGAGTGTTCATCTCTTGGGTGTGAGGGACGGCGGCCGTAAACATGTTCCACATCCTGGAGACGCGATCCACAAAAGTGCGTTGGTGCTGGCTGGCACGGGAATACAGCACCTCAACACTGTCACCACTAGCGAGCACCGTTCTCGTGCTCCGCGTGGTGACTCGTGGAGGCTGGCGTAATCCAGTCAGGTGTGGCACTCCCTGTACCTGTGGCTTGTGGAACACCACTAGCGCTGCGACATCCCTGCGGTGTTCCAGTGAGTCAAGGAGACTCGCTAA
>JAXIVD010001081.1:80012-102252 GCA_036785275.1 Cancer borealis
TCGGCGGTCGCAGTCCTCGGTCCTGGCCTGCCATTCTTGCAAGAAGGATGCGGGGTGGGCCGGGACACAGGTGCGGAGGGGCTGGCCGTACAACACTTGCGCAGGAGAACGACCGGTAGGGGTGGGGGTGTTCCGTAACTCCAGGAGGCCCCTGTCGAATTCCTCGCAGTCAATGTTCCCCGTAGGCGCTGTCTTGATAATAAGGTGCTTCGCGGCCTTGACAGCTGCCTCGGCGTGGCCATTAGATTGGGGATAATGTGGCGAGATCACCACATGACGGACGCCCCAACGTTCAGTGAAGTTCCTGAAGTCCGCGCTGGTGAAAGGGGATCCCCCGTCGGTCCTGAGGTGGAGAGGGACACCAACTTCTCGGAAATAGCGGCAAAACATCCGAGTCACACTGATGGATGTGGTATCCTTGCCGCAAGGGACGATTACGGGCCAACCAGAGAGAGTGTCCGCGATTACTAAGAAGGACTTCCCCGCAACCTGGAAGAAGTCGGCGGACACGGACTCGAAGGGCCTGGTGGGGTGGTCGTCGCACTGTAGGGGTTCTCGTTGCTGGCTAGGTTGCAACAGCTGACATGGCTCACAAGCTTCGACCGTGTTCTTGATGTCAGAGTCGATCCCAGGCCAGAAGACAGTCTGCCTAGCTCTTCGTTTGGCGGCCTCCACACCATGGTGACTGTCGTGGAGGCGGGCTAGGGTGGTTCGTCGTAATGTGGCAGGGATGACAATGCGTTGACCGTATAGCACCAACTCTCCGTCTGCGCAGAAGCTGTTTCGTAGCTTCCAATACGGGAGGACTGAGTTGTGCAAATCATAGCGGTTGGAAGGGAAGCCGGAGTTCACATAGGCGAGGAGGCGACCGTAGGCAGGGTCGGTCTTCGCTGCGACTCGAAGACCCTGTAGGGTCCTATCGGCGTCGATGGGGGCTGGTGGCTGGTCCTCGGATGTGATGACGTTGCACGTAAGGATGTTCCTGACTCGCGTTGCAGTCTCATCGCACTCTGTCTCATCTTCGGTCATGGGCTGGCTCACTGGGGCTCGGAAGAGTGCGTCGGGAATACAGAGCTCCTTGCCAGCGCGCCACACGGCTGTGAAGATGAAGGACGAGACCCTTTCTTTCAGTCGTTGGAGACGGGGGTTTTCGACCGCGCCCAGAGTGTAGGAGTTAAGGATGGGGATGAGCGGGCGGTGGTCTGTCATCAAGGTGAAGTATGGTAGGCCTGCCAGGTACAGCCTACACTTTGACATGGCCCATGCGACGGCGAGCATCTCCAGCTCAATGGTGGCATACCTAGTCTCAGCGTCTGTGAGGAAGCGTGAGCCACACTGAACTAGGCGCATTCGTCCATGGCCGTGGTCTTGGAGGAGAGCGTACCCAATACCATACAGGCGCGAGGCATCAGTTTGGAGGACCACAGGTAAGGCCGGATCGAAGGGTGCTAAAACAGGTGGCGACAGCAGGGCTTGCTTGACTTCTTCGAATGCTTTGTCGTGGTCGGGGGTCCAAGTGAATGCGCGTTTGGGACTGAGTAGAGGGCGTAGAGGCTGGGCCTTGGCTGCAATGTCCGACGTAAATTCAGCCAGCTGGTTGACGAGGCCTACGAAGGAGCGGAGGTCAGTCACGTTGGCGGGCTTTGGGAAGTCCCGTATGGCCTTGACCTTGTCCTCGTCCGCGGAGATACCATCTGCCGATATTTGGTACCCACAGAAGCTGACGGTAGGGGCGGCGACCACAAACTTTTCCTTGTTCAGCGTGATGCCATAAGTGCGGCACCTGGTCAGCATCTGGTGCATTCGGCGTATGTGTGTGGGCAAGTCCTCGTCAAAGAGGAGAATGTCGTCCACCACCTTGATGCATTTGGTGACACCCTGAAGAGCCATGTCACCTCGGAGGCAGTAGGCATCGCCGGTGGCTGCGAATCCCATCGGTCCACGGCAATGCATGTATCGTCCGTATGGCGTGATGAAGGTGGTCAGGTGGCGGTCCTCCTCTGCGAGCTCAATCTGCCAGTACCCATGTAGCGCGTCCGCTGTCGTGAAGAACCGTGAGGAGGGAGTGACACTGCGGACCGCTGCGAAGGGTGTAGGCGAGGGATGGGTGGGGCGGGACACTTGCGAATTCAGCTTGGTGAGGTCCACCGTCACACGCACACCGGTGTTCTTCGCCACCAGGACCATAGGATGGCACCACTCTGATGGTTCATCACCGGCGGGCGTGATGATGCCTTGCTCGACCATGGACTCTAGCTCTGCCTTTACCTGACCCTGAAAGGTGAAGGGTATTGGCCTGGGTGTGTGGATGGCGAAAGGTGTGGCGTTGTCTTTGAGGTGGATCCGCATTGGTGTTCCCGTCATCTTCCTCAGTGGGGCGGTTTTCAAGTCTGCTTTGGAGACCAAAACGTCACTGAATTCCCGTAAGAAGTAGTCTCGTGCGGCTTCAGGTGACGTAGGGACAGGCAAGGTCATCTCGGCGCATCGGTTCACATGCGTAACTTCTAGGATGGGTCTTGGGAAGTCAGGCGAGATGATTGCCAGTTCCTGACAATGGCCGTAGGACAGGAGTGGTGTCTGGACTCCGTCGTGGACCTGTATGTTTGCAGCACATGACCTGTTGCCAAGCGTCAAGGTTGCCTGGAAGCATCCCACAGCAGGAGACATTCGTGACCCGTCAGCTGTGAGCATGTTCGTAGAAGGCGGTGAAAGGAGGCTGCTTCTGGGTATCTCCAGTGTGTCCAGGTGATGGGTGCTGAGGACTGTGACGTCGGCCCCTGTATCAGGTAACATCTGTAGTCTGCTGGTCTTGTTACCAAAGCGGAGATGCATGCTGACAGGCTGTGGAGACGTACCATTAGAGGCGTTGTTCACACGACGACAAGTGCCGAATTTCCTGCCTGAAGAAGGGGAAGCTCTACCAGAAGTCTAAGGGCTGTAGCGTCCCTTGTTCGTGGTGGTGGTCTTGCAACATTGCTCGAAGTGTCTTGTTTTGTTGCAAGAGCGGCACTTAGTTTCGTTGGCCGGGCATTTGGGTGTTCGACCCCAATGTCCTTTCTGTCCACAGTTGTGACAAGTGTTGCTGGCTGCTGGACACTTTCCTGAACTGTGCTGACGGTGGCAAGACTGGCAGAGAGCACGAGAGGGACTGTTTGACGCCTGAGTCTGCTGTGAAGAGGCCGTCTTTTCACGTCGCTGGTTCTTTTTATACGTGGAGACGACACATAGCTGACTCGGGGAGGCGTGGATGGCGGAAACTGTCGATCTAGCATCCTCGTATGAGCGGTAGCAGGCCACAAAGTCCTGGAGAGAGGATCCTGCGGTAAGAGAGAGGAGGCGCTGCACAAGTTTCTCGTTCCTCGTCCCTTACGCCCATGAGTATAACCATCTTTAGTTGTGTCTCAGTGCAAGTAACTGGGTCGCCTGAACACAAGTTCACCTCTTCTGCCAAGTTCTTGAGTCTGACGTAGAAGTCGCTGACGGTTTCTCCTTCCGCTTGTTTGCAGCAAAGCAGTTCACGGCAGCGGAGAGCCTCGTTTCTCAAGCTCTTGAAGTGAGACTGGAGACTGTCAAGCACCTCATCGACGGAGAGGTGCGTGTCCGGAGGGATGCCAAGGGTGTGTTCCAGGAGTCTCTGGACGTCTAAGGAGACGCACGTCCTGAGCTGGATGAGCTGCTTGGCGTGGGTCATGTTAACGAGGTCGATCATCGTGGCATAGTCCTGCCACCTGCGGCGCCACTGCCTGAACACCTGGAAAGAGGCGTCTGCTTGCAGTGTTGGAGGACTAAGTACTGCGGGTTTGCTAGATGAGTTTCTCACTGGGGGCTGGGCAGGCGATGAAAGAAGATTGACGGGAGGAAGGCCAGGTGTGGTAGAGGGCGAAGAGGGGTGTGACGTTACGTTGGTCGTGTGGTGGGCTGCGTTTACGTGTTGCGACGATAACATCTGTAGTACAGCCATGAACTTGTTGTCTTCACTCCTCTGTTGCTGCTGTTGCACCCAGCGGGCTTCCTCCTGTGTGCGTCGGTGTTCTTCATCTCTGCGGCGTCTCTCTCCGTCTTGAAGGCGTGATTCTTGCATGAATCTGATGAGGTTCGTAATATCGGGGTTGCTGTTCCCGGGCGTGTGCGTGAAGGAGTGTGGGACTGAGGGTGGCGAGCGGCTGTGCGTGGCTGCGGCATCCTCTTCACCGTGACCTTGGAAGGACAGCAGTGTGTGTGCGGCTGCACCCTCTGGGTCACAAAACTCGTCGAAGAAGGACAGCAAATCTCCATTGTGTTGTGACATGCTGTAGTGCGTGTTGTGAGTGCGTGTGTGTGTGCGTATGTGCGTGTGGCCGGCGGCGGAAATGTGGGCGGAGTCTGGAAGGGTAGCGTCAGTCACGGCACTCACTGCTCACTGCTCAGTCACTTCGCAAGAAGTGATGAGGGGGAGTGTACTGCACGCGCGCTCTCCCGTGGCATGTCAAGATGCATTTCCCTCCGGGGTTTGGGCATATATGGGGCACTTAATATACACGAAAGCACTGGAAAGTCACACACACTGCACTGAACAACGGAGAAGCACACACAAGCACTGCACTATTCACAACACTGTAAATCCTGGGTGGTGGGAACTTCTCTTGTTGTAGGCGGGAGCCTTTCCCAACGCTATTACGGCGATATAGCTGGTCCCTGGAGCTGCTCACTGCGCCATGTGGTGTGCCGAAGGTTCTTTAAAGAAATCCAGGTTGGTGGAGACCAGTATATTTCGGAGAACTGAAGGTAACAGGTGGTAGGGAGACAGGGGTCTACGCCTGTGTGTATACAGCAGTATGCCCGGCTCGTCTGACTATCCCGCGGACAGGGATGTGCGGGGTTGCTAGCTAGGCTTTATTGGGAGGAATACTTCTCTCTATCTATGCTGGCTAAGGATTACAGATACATCGCATATCCACAGTAGTCAGGATAGGACACGTGGAAATGGGTACAAGCTAGAAAAACTTAGATTCATGACAGACATAGGTAGATATTGGTTCATTAACAGAGTCGTGAACGATTGGAATAGGCTGGGTAGATACGTAGTAAGTGGTGAGTCAATAGGTAGCTTTAAAAGACGGTTGGATGAGAGTATGGATAGGGATGACAGGTGGGATGGCAAAATATTGGATTATTCCAAGGGTGAGGGACAAGGAACTGCCTCGTGTAGGTCATTAACTGGCCTCTTGCAGTCTCCTCATTTCTTATGTTCTTATGTTCTTATGTTAACTTGTGGAGTATCTCAGGGCACTGTCCTGGCTCCCCTTCTCTTCCTTTCTTACATCAATGATGTCCCACTGTCGCTCTCCTCAACTACTAGACATTTTGCAGATGATAGCTTAGTTTACTGACCAGTAATATATAGGAATGGCTGTCTTCGACTACAGGATGATCTAGCTGCACTTAATGACTGGGAAGCCAAGTGGCAGATGACATTTAGACCAGACAAATACCAGCATATCACTCTTACTAACAAACCTATTCCATTCACATACAAACTCCACAACACTAACCTTGACACTGTCTCTTTTCACAAATACTTGGGCGTCCACATCTCAGCAGACATGAGATGGAACACACACGTCAGCACCATCAGAGCCAAAGCTAGCAGAATCCTGGGGTTCTTGCGTAGGAACCTTACCAGGTGTAACACAAACATCAAAATTCTTTCTTTTAAGACACTCGTTCGGCCACACTTAAAATATTGTAACACCGTCTGGGAGCCACACACACACACACAATAAAAGTTAAAGTTAAAGTTGCATGGGTTTCAGTTCCGGTATCCATCAATGAAGATGCTCTCCAGAACGTCAGCCAGGCAATAAATCAATAAATTAGGGGACATACATATTAAAGCTGCAAGATGGGGCAGATGTGATTACAGACACACTACATCAGTCACCTTGCTCAAACACAACACAGAACTAGACCCTTTACCAACAAGAAAACAAATACACAGACAACAGATCATCTGTTGTCTGTGCATTTTGTATATCACAAACAATTCAGTTGACATAAAGAAAGACACTTTTCTACATCCTACAACCATACCATCTACCAGAGACAGCCACAGCTTTAAATACCACACTTACCACACAAACACACATATTCAGATATTCATTATTTCCCCGCAGCATCCAGGAGTGGAATGATCTTCCATCTCATATATAGTTAACAGTCCCACTCTTGAGATATTTAGAAATAGGATCACCAATTATTACCTTCCTAATCATAATCCAAATCCTGCCCCCTTACCTAATCCGAATCTCTATCCTTATCCTAACCATTATCCTAATCCTACCCAAGCCACTTGAATCTTCCGCACATTATGCTGCCCGAGAGCGGCCCTCTGCAGGACCTACTTAAAAATTCAGAATTCAGAACATCGCTGTTAAGAAATGTAGTCCCTTTGCCCTGCTACTCATATAAGGATGAGGTACACAGAAACACTTTAGCTACCCGTATAACATTTACTAGTGTTTTATAATTTAACATGTCAGAGAGAACGTGTTTTGACATGGCAAAGGGAAGCTTAACTAAATCTTTCAGGCCTTGTTTATCATTCTGCTTGTGATCATTTTTCGTGCTGTTAATAGTTACTCTCAGGTATTTGATCAGCTGGTCCATTATTTGAACACAGTTTTTATTATGGAGTATTTTTTATATTGAATATTATAGAACTGGTTTTGTTTTTGTTGATTTCAAGAACGTATTTAATGGTGGTTTCGGTGATAAGTTTCATATTTTATATTGTGTGTTCCATGCTGTGAGCTATTAATAAACCAGTAGTAGTAATAGTAGCAATAGTTATAGTAGTAGTAGTAATAATAATAATATGTGGTAGTAGTAGTTGTAATAATAGTAGTAGTAGTAGTTGTTGTAGTAGTAGTATATACCTAATAGTATAGTAGTATATAGTAGTAGTAGTAGTAGTAGTAATAATATGTGGTAGTAGTAGTATCTATTATTATTATTATTATTATTATTGTTAGTAGTAGTAGTAGTAGTAGTAGTAGTAGTAGTAGTAGTAGTAATAATAGTATTATGTGGTACTAGTAGTAGTTGTAATAGTAGTACTGGTATAGTAGTAGTAGTAGTAGTAGTAGTAGTAGTAGTAGTAGTAGTAATATGTGGTAGTAGTAGTAGAAGTAGTAGTAGTAGTAGTAGTAGTAGTAGTAGTAGTAGTAGTAGTAGTAGTAGTAGTAGTAGTAGTAGTAGTAGTAATAGTAGTAGTAGTAGTTGGGGATTACGGTTATAGCCTTTGTAACGGTACCCTTTCTGTCCTAGCCGAGGAAGGTGTCAGGTCACCATCCCGGAAGGCAGGTTACAACTCCTAGGTCCTTAACCAACATCCGGTACCCATGCACTGCTGGGTGAACAGGGGACGGACACAGGCAGGGGTGGAATTTACGGACGAGACAGCCCATCTTTTCTCCGCAGAACTACAGATTTGCAACGGCACCTGAAATACTCTGTTATCCAACTTTCCTTTTTCTATAAATACTCTTACTGGTGCACTTATTTATTCTCATTTTATTGCCGTAATATTTTCCGCGTTATAGTTATCATTTCTTTATTATTCTGTCATAATCATATGCATCCACGTAAGAATACCAACATTGTTTTCCTCAGTTGGTCGCCATCATTGGAGGTGGCTGGAGTGAAGGGTGGAGGACGGCACTTTCATCACTCAAACTTGACCCCCTCGTTTTATTCTAACCTGTGGAAGGCACCTGGTGGCAGGGAATGTCACCATGGACTTCAGCTACTTGTTGGAATTAGCCAAGACCAATGACAGCACCAACAAGAAGGAGGTGAGATGAGGTGAATGGTGGGCTGCCATTCTACTATTTATATTAACCTCATTACTCTTACGTGTATTGCTTGTTTGGTGGAGGTTGTGTGCGCGTACGTGTGTGTGCTTGTGTGCGTGTTGTGGCCGAAGAAATCACAAGGCACTCACAACAACACTTGCCTACCTGTGGTGTCACGGGGTAGACGCTTATTAACCTGTCAAATAAAAATTTAAAATTTGGTAAATTTTTACATCACAATAATGCACTTGGATATAAATAACATTTCGGTAAATCTTACTAATAGCATCTCCTCACGGATCACCAAAATATTGACATAGGTGATGAGGTACGTAATGTACAACACGTTTGTGGTGGTTTTATTTGGGGGTCGGCCTTAGTTTGGCCACAAATGGCCTTTAAATATCTGGTAGATGCCTCAAATTCTAAATCCACTCAGATGTTAGGTTATGGTTGTTGAAGTAGGTTACGTTTATGTTATGGGTAGGTTAAGTTAGGTTCGGTTCGGTTCGGTTCAGTTCAGTTCAGTTAGGTTCGGCTATATAAGAATTTTACATTACATTACCCAAAAGTTAGGGTTCTCAACCTTAGATTTTTTCTGGATTTGGGTATTAGAATGTAAAAATCTTATATAACCGAACCTAACCATAACATAAACGTAACCGACCCCAACAACCCTAACCTAACATCTGTGTGGACTTAGAATTTGAGGCACCTACCCGATATTTAAAGATCATTTGTGGCCAAACTAAGGCCGACCCGGTCCCAAATAAAACCACCACTAACGTGTTGTACATTACGTACCTCATCACCTATGTCAATATTTTGGTGATTCGTGAGGAGATGCTATTAGTAAGAATCACCAATATCCTCATCATCCCAACAAGCCTGGGGACCTGTGGGAATACGGGGTTTTTGGGGGGGACGGGGCAAGACGAAATACAGTGATTTACGATAAAAACAAGGTGCCAAAATCACTAATCTAATCAGACAACCTAACAATGACCTATTGACGAACACGCAATGCACTGATGATCACAAGCAAACGCTTCTTACTGGGGTATAAACTAGGGTAAAAGTGGTGTGTGGATATGAAAAAATGGCGTCTGCACCTCACCCAACTTTTGAATTATGGTCCAAGAAACATTTCATATCTTCTAAATTAACATAACTGTAAATCTGCTTAACTACAAAAAAATAACCTAAACTGAACTCGCTAAATAACCTCTTGGCTGGAGGGCAAGACCCCCCAAATCCCCCAACCTAACCTAACACTCAACTCATGAAATATCCTTTTAACTGGGGGGCAAGCCCCCAGACCTTCCCCAACCCAATCTAACCTAACATTCAACTGACGTAATATCCTTTTAACATGGGGGCAAGCCCCTCAAACCCCTCCAACCTAACCTAAACTCAACTCACGTAATAACAAAACCTGGTTGAAACCAAAGGATGCCTTACTCCCGGGGAGTGAATTGGTAAGGTAAGTGTCACCGAGTGGAGGATAGATGTTCGCCGCGTGGACAAACAAGTGGTGGAGGTGGCTGTGTTCATGCACCTTAACGAATAGATATCTTGACAGATACTGATGTAGGAATTGGGTCTTGATTCCAGGCTTTTTCACCCACTCCTTGAGGTCTCTCCACAGTCACTGTTCTGCGTGTGAACTTGATTGGTTTCAGGGGGCACAACATTTTGAGAATGGTTTACCATATGGTGGGTGTTTCCATGGTGTTTTAATGTATGGTAAGACCAGCCTGGAAAACTAAGGATGAGTCTTTCAGTATAATTACTTCTCTACCTTCATTAGACAGAATGTAAGATAATGGGAGCACACTTGAGACAAGGGTAAAGTTGTTGGTTCATCTGTGTTGTTATTGTGGCAATGGTTATGTCAGCAGCCTGGGCACCACACTCACTTGGTTTATAACCATCTTCCAATCACCAACTGCAACAACCACCATAGGATTGTAGTGTCCAGGTGCCAACATTGTGCCTTTGTGAACCAGTCTTAATGGGAGTGGAGTTAACTATCCGGCAAAGAAGAAGAAAAAAATGTTGCTTGTTTTTCATATTTAGCCCTTGTAGCTTTGGTCAAGGTTCTCCTAACCTTATTTTTTCTATATACGAATGAAGTTCACCCACCAAAATTCAGTAAATACAGTGATTTTTAGAAACATGACCCTTATGGTTGGTAGAGGACTAGTGCACTTTTTGTTAGTGTTGTTCTGGTTGTTATCCCAGAGAGGTCAAGAAAACAGGATAGTTTTACTGTTCAGGTTATCATTGAAGTATGAGGACAGAGACAGGAAGTTTTGCTTACGTTGACAAATCCTTGTAGCTAATCTTGCACTCTTTTCCCAGGCCTCTGTGTCGAGGTTCTCCACCAAGGTGTCTCGTCCCAAGAAGGAGGCTCGGCCGGGCCCCAAGGTGGAGGCAATCAAGGCAGTACTTGACAAAGTGGTTTCAGAGAAGAAGACTGAGAATGAAGAAGCCCGCAAGAAGAAGGAGGCAAGTTGATATTGTACACCCACATTGTAGTAGGAGTGTGTGTGTGTATGTTTTGAGACATGTAAGTACATCTTGCATCCTCAGAAATTAAAATCCTTTTGATCTTTGTCATGGTTGGAGGCAGCCTTGGCATGAGGTAATGGTTGGTGTAGTAATCATTGACCAGCCTTTACCTAAACCTTTGTCATCAACTGGGTTTGATGTTGTCATAGTTTTCCTGGGCAGGTATACAGCTCATTGACTGCAAACTGATGCTTTGGCTAAAACTAACAACGAAACATACTTCATTCTTACTAACAAACTCAACACAGTAAAGAATGAGGAGTATGAAATAAATTGAAGTCTAGTGAACACAGGATGGTGAAATGTAAAGTAATGCTACACCTAAAAAGAAAGAGAGAGAGAGAGAGAATGTTTAGAATTAAGAGGCCAAATATCTCAACAGTCAAAGATAAGTGAGATGAGTTTGCGATTAGAATCCAGAACAAGTATTCACAACTAATAGATGAGGTGAATGGCAACATAGAGAGTTTAAATGACAACCTAATTAATGTAGTCTTAGAAGGAGGTGGGAAAGCAAAGAAAACAGGAAAACTCAACAGCCACCAAGGAACTTCTGAAGAAAACGTAGCAGGATGGTAAATAAAAACAACACAAGACAAAATAGAAGCAGCACAACGGTCTGAAATCATAAACAAGAGAAACAATAATGACATTTGAAAATATGACTTGAAACTCTAAAGAAGAGTACAAGTATGAAGATAGCAAAGAACAATATTGCCATTATCAGACAGCAACTGCATCACTTAAAAGATGCACACGGTCATATGAAGTGATCGAGGTAGCAGAGGAAATGTATAGTAGTAATGATGAACAAACCAAACAACTCAGCATTGAAACTATGACCGTTAAAGTACTCTGCATAAACACGAGTCACTACTTTTTACCAGTTGCATACAAACCTGTTCTAATGCAAGTTCTCAGAAGAATGCTATTGTTGTGGGTATGGTTTCACATGAGTCAGTTGGATGTGTACTCCACCAGGTTAAGACATTGTACCTTACTTATAACTCCGCTTCCCCACTTTTGAATACTTTTGGTACATCCGTCTTTTAAATCCTATCAAGTGTTTCAGCCTATCTGTCATCCACTATTTCTGTTAGGGATAAACATTCTGTCCTATCAACAACTCACAAACTAAGTCATTACTCTGCCTCTCGTTAACTGACCACTTACTGATCCTCAACTCCCCATCCATATTAACCTGATCTGAATTACTAACCACACCTTACCCAAATGTTTCCTTATTTTTTCATAATTCGCTCTGAGAGTCAGGTTCCTGCACATGATTAGGAGAAAACTTCATATTCCACTTGATTTTAA
This sequence comes from Cancer borealis, assembly GCA_036785275.1. Classification (NCBI taxonomy): domain Eukaryota; kingdom Metazoa; phylum Arthropoda; class Malacostraca; order Decapoda; family Cancridae; genus Cancer; species Cancer borealis. The sequence goes on from JAXIVD010001081.1 coordinate 91,739, forward strand.
AACATATTTCTTAGTGATCATTACTACCTAATTATTCTCCTATTTCCATATTAGTAACAAAGTAATCTGTATTTGTTAAAGGTGTGTATAGGATATTATCTTCTCTTGTGGATTCCCTCACTAACTGTTTAAGAAAACTGTCATGAATAATATTAATGAAATAATCAGATTCTACATTTCTGTAATTAGAACCTCCTATAATACACATTTTTGTACTTAGCTGCTGCAGTAATTTCTTTAAATAATAGTATGTATGCCTCCTTAGCTAATGGAGCTAATGGTCTATAGATGTAACCTATGACAAGTTTCTCCCTATTGTTGATAAGTTCCATCCATACTGATTCGTTGTTGACATGTGCTTTCACTGTGTTGCTAACATAGCTATTTAGCGTGTGTTTCTCATAGATCACTACTCCTTCCCCCCCTCCCTTTCCTGCCTATTCTATCTTAGTGATATACATTGTACCTGTTCATTTTGAATTCTGTTACAAAGTCCTTATCTACCGGGTCTAACCAGGTCTCTGTACTAGCAATTACATAAATTTTTTCTACACTCATGAGTCCCGTCAATAAATTTATCTTATTTTCAATACTACTGCTATTTGTATAGTAAATTTTAATATCATGAACCCTTAAATCTACACTGACGGTTTTTTTTTATCATTGTCTTCTTCCTGTCCTGAACATCAGTACTCCCTCCATTGCTATCATCCTTGCTGCTCTTCTCCATACCCTTCTGGCCTCAAAAAAAAGCCTGACCCTCATCTTACTCTCTATGCCAACACCCCCCCTCCACCCCCCCGAGGAGACATGTGTACTCTGTCCCTGGCGTGCAGGTGGTCCTTACCAAAGAATTGGGTCCAGTTGTCTAAAAACAGCCACCCGTTCCATTCACAATGATCAGCCAGCAAGCTGCTCATTGCAAATGCATCAGACCACCATCCTGTTCCTGCAGACCTGCAGTGCAAGGTACCACACACAACAGTGGTACTACCACCAAGCTCTCTAACTCTGCCCAGGACTTCCCTGTACCTTGCACTCCAGTCCTCACTGATCTAGTTTGTTTATATAACACAGTTGCCATGGTTGAAGTGTCCCAATCTATTCATAACCCCGTCCTTGCACACTCCATTCCCTTCACTCTTGCAGCCTCTGTGTCTCATGTACTCCAACACTCTGTCCTCCAGCTTTACCTCAACAGCAGGTCATCCTTCCACTTTCTCGGCATCCATTCCGCTTCCCTATATCTTTCATGTCATTTCACTCATATCCATTCTTTTCCCATTTTTCTTAGGGTTGTCTTCTTAAACACACATCATCCATTCTATTTTATATTGTGTGTTCTGTGTCTCACCCTTTGCCATTGTCTCACTTTGATGTGCTTGTAGCAAGATTATAATGCTATCCCTCAGTACTTTTACCTCAACCTAAAGATCTTACCACTTTACTGCCCTGCAAAGGACTTTTTTCTCTCTCTCTCTCTCTCTCTCTCTCTCTCTCTCTCTCTCTCTCTCTCTCTCTCTCTCTCTCTCTCTCTCTCTCTCTCTCTCTCTCAGTTCGTTTATTTTACAAGGAGCTGAGACATGTAAATCATTCAATTCTTCCATTGATATTCTATTCGCCCTAATCACATGACCATCACTTACTTTTGACAACATGAAAAATTGTAAAGGTAATTTTTATTATTCATATTTTGAGTAAATCTAAAGGCATTGAGGAAGCAAAATATATCTCAAAGGTAAAGTACAGTATAATAGTGAAAATAAAGTTCCTTTCTATTTCTTTTTTTTCTATGGTCTTTTTATTAACCTTATGGTGTAGTTTATTTTCATAAGCAAGTCCTTCTCCAAGAGGACAGCATTTCAAATTATAAATCCGACTTTCTCTCAGTCAGATTTCTATGTCCCTTGTGTATCATAGCAAAGTTATGTAAAGACTTCTCATTTGGTGCAATTGAATGTTGTTCATATAGGAAGTGGAGTGGTGTTCAAGGGTATTGTGAGGTCATGACCCTGACTGACATGTTTGTCCATTGCAGAACCTACTGAAGCTGCGAGCACAGGACAGGAAGTCCAACAAGCGTGTTAAGGCCATGATCAACATGAGCAAAGGAGCTTCCAAGTCTGTGCTGGAAGATGCCAAGGTAAGGACAGTTGGAAGTGGTGAGGGATGAATTGATATATTACAGTGCAGTGGTGCAAAAGGTGAGGGAGGGAGGGATGTGTGTGTGTGTGTGTGTGTTGTACCTGCCACCCCTTCACTTTGTGTTGCAGGACATCACCACTGCCCACGGGGAGGAGCAGTGTGACGAGGATGATTATGGATACGAGTCTAACATGAGTCAGCAGATCTTCAGCAAGCTGGCCAATCGCTATGCCAACTTACCTGAGGATGACAAGCTAAAGTTTGTGCACAATAACAAGAAGGGAACAATTGATGACATCAAGGTGAGCGGTGACATCAATAAAGTAATTGTTGTGAGGTTGTAAGATTGGCCCACTATTCATCTGTGTTCCCTTTCAGAGTCGTGTCATGAACACCCTCAAGAAGGTAGAGGAGGAGGAGAGTGGACCCAGGCGAAGGAAACGCAGAAGGCACAACACTAATGCTGAGGAAGATGATTTCATCAACGACGGGGATGAGTACGCCGGCTCTCGCCCTTCCAAGGAGCCGAGGGATCCTAACCGTAAGATTGTTAATGTTAACCTGACAAACTACAAGAGTGACAAGTACAATCAATTCAAGTATGACCATGACCAGAAGGCCAAAGATGACCAAGAGAAAGAAAAGAAAAAGGAGAAGAAGAAGAAAGAGAAGACCAAAGCCAAGGCTGCCCCGCCACCCATGAGTTTTGAGGAGCTGCTACGTGTAGCACAGAAAAAGCACCAGGAGACTCCCTTGCTGCCTCCCAAGGAGGAGATGCGACGGGAAAAGGATAAGGACAAAAAGAAGGACAATGAGCGGCCCCTCACAGCCAAGGAGAAGGAAGAACTGGAAGAGGAACGACGCAGAAAACTGAGGCGAATGGGCAAACTGCCCCCAGAGAAGAAGCCATCAGAGGCAGAGGCTGAGGCTGACAAACAGAAGAAGGGTGAGAAGGGCAGCCATAAGGGTGGTGAAGGTGGTGGCAACAACAGCAGTGGTGGAAGTTCAAAGCTGAAGAAGGCACTGGAGGCACCTCAGCAACCAGAGCCCAAGGTCATTGACCGATCCAAGTACTTTGCTGTGCCATTTTCTCAGAAGCCTCGAGACACTCCCACCACCCCACCTCCCTCAAAAGAGTCCCGCCCTCCACAAAATGCCCGATTCCAGGGCTCCTCTCGGTCCGAGCCTCCCTTTAGAGAAACAAAACCCCAGAGGCCGGCAGGTCCCCCCGCCAGGGACGTTCGGCCCAACAAACTCACCAAACCACCACCCAAGGGCCGGCCAGGACCACCACCAGGGATGCACAAGCGGCCACCTCGGCCTCCAAGCCCTGTTGGCAAAATGCGCATCGAGAGTGATGACGAGGATGACTATGACTCTGAGATGGATGATTTTATTGATGACGGGGAAGGTGAAATGGATTTCTCCAGCGAGATCAAGCGCATGTTTGGCTACGATCGCTCAAAATACCAGTGAGTAAAAAAAAAAAAAAAAAAAAAGTTATTACATCTCTTAGAACTAGGTAACTATGGACAATATAGTCATAAGAAAGTAAGGAGGCTGCAAAAGGCCAGTTGACCTACACAAGACAGCTCCTGTGCACCTAACACTTACCATCTGTTTTCTTCATCCATTGAAATGTGTAACCTTTTCTTAAAAGTATCTGTTGTCCCGCCACTTACCACATGCTTGCTGAGTTTGTTCCACTCCTCTACTACCCTATTAGTGAACACATTTTTACCTTTATCTTTCCAGTATCTGAACTTGTCTAGCTTGAAACCATTTGTTCGTGTTTTTACTTTCTCCTTGACTATGAGAACCTTATTTATGTTCCCTTTGTTGAAACCCTTGACCATTTTAAACACTTCAATCAGATCTTCTCTTACCCTACATCTTTCTAAAAAGTCCTGTTAGGGTCTGAGCATTGTATCCTAGAGCCACCCGGTCCCCATCATTAAGTAGTAGGTCAAGGCAGTCCCTCCTGACAATTAAAAAAAAAAACTTATTCACAATGTGGTAGCCATGTTTTCAGTAACAAACTCTCAAACACTTGTTATATATGTAAGTGAACTCCTGGTGTCTAAGCCGTTGGGGTTTTTGTGTAGGAATAATCAGTAGATAGTGAGACTTGTGATATTGAAGACAATTTCTCCCCACCTCCCTATGTCCTCTGCTTCTTCATGCACTTTTTCTTGGGTTCATCAATTGATGGCCTTGAATCATGTATCCTTTCCTTCTATCTCCTGAACTTAAAAAGGGTGATTAGATAATGCCCTTGAACTAGATAACTATACACCATATACTAGTTTGCTAGGGTTAGTGAGAGTGCTGCCCCTCTCACCAAGAAGCTGTCATAAGTCAGGATCAAACTCACAACCTTTAGTTCAAGAGCTGACCACTGCACCACAGAGCCTGCCGGTTCCCCATCAACCTTAACTTTCAGTCAAATTTCCATTTACTTAAACATCTTGTTTCATTGTTATGCTTGCATATATTCTGTCTCCTGTTTTGACAACTCCCAAATATTTTTACTGATGTTACTGCACATAATTGTAGTGTATGCAAACCTTATTACTGCCTCTTAGCAACCATTTATTTGCTCTCTAACACCTTACAGTGACAACGGTTCTCTCATAGAAAACACAAGGATTTTAGTTCCTGGATATGTTTACATTTCTAAAGTGACTGCATGTTCTTACAAACTTCTTTCTACCCAACTGTACTTTTCAATTCTTCCTTCCCCACTTACCTTGCCCATGACTTGCAGGGATGAAGATGACGATTTGGACGACATGGAGGCATCCTTCTCTCAGATGCAGAAGGAGGAACGGATCTCAGCCAAGATTGGCCTAAAGGAGGACCTGGAGGACATCCGGCGGGAGGAGGAGGAAAAGCAACGCAAAATTATGCGTTTCAAGCAGGCAAAGAAAGCACGGAGATGAGGGGAAGCCATCACGTGTGTGTGTGTGTGTGTGTGTGTGTGTGTGTGTGTGTGTGTGTGTGTGTGTGTTTGCCACAACTAGGAAGGCTGATGTTTGTTTGTGTATCATTTTATGTGAATTTGGTGTTTGCATGGCCATGTAAGCACTGTATATTTTCTTAATCCTAAGTGAGGATGTTGGAGGCACTGATTTCTTGCTTCACATATTTACATTTAGTTTTTCTCTTTATCTTCAGTCATCTGGTGGTGTGATGTTTTAATTTGTTTGAAGCCATGTGGCACGTGGCACTGATTACTCAAGCTGTAGTATTGGACGATATGCTGGGTTGAGGTTCCTTGTGGAGTTGTTGATACTTTCAGTCTGGGGCATTGTCACTGGTGTCCTCAGGTGTTGCCACCTGTTGCCTAAAACAATAGTAATTTTTCTCTTCCCAGAGTAGATGAGTGAGTTTGTGTAAGTTTCCAATACAAAGTAGGAGTAAACATTCAGGGATAAGCTTTAAATAGAACATGTGCCAATAATTAATAGCTGAGATACAGTGTTCTCCACCTCACTGCAGCTTTTATAGAATAAGCTAGTGAGACTTAGTGTGGCTCATCATTATTTATGTTTGCCATCGTCGTACATTTTGTTGAATCATTGCTTTCTATCTATATACCAGGCTGACAAGCGCCTAGAAGGGGTATCATTACTAGTAAAAAACAGGAATTGGCAGATGGAGAATTATGAAATCTGAACATTCATGAGTGACAATTGAGGACAAGAGGTGCAGGCAGAAGGTGATAAATCTGTCCTTTTAATGATAAAGGTCTGCATGCTTCAACTCCATGGTATCTTTGTTCATAATTTTTGTCGCCACACAAGTTTTATTGTTACCCATAAATATCGAAACCTTGGTCACTCCAGCTTTTCAAGTCCATTTTATTCTTTGTACGGAGTTTACCATCTTGAGTTGGCTCCACTTGGCTCTTACAAACTCACTTCACAAATGAAATAGAGGTCAACCTCTACAAAAATTATGGAAAAAAAGTGTCCGCTTCAGCATTTTATTCATAATTTAATGAAAATATATAGTTTAGTTGCATTTTTTTTTTTTTTTTTGTTAAACTCGCTGAGTATAAATATTTATTATTATATAATACTTAATTTATGAAGTGTTTGGTTGTGGGCTGTTTGTGTCAAGAATGAGAGTTGATGCCCTCAACTTCCAACAGTCTTTTTCAGCTCTTCTGTCATAGTTCTCTGTGAGAGCAAATCTAGGTTGAGCAATGCTCACTCTTGTCTTCCTATTAATTCCTCAGTTGATGATGAGAATTCGTGGATGTTGTGCAAGGAGGTGGCAGAGGATTGTTAGCCAAGTGAAAGTGACTGGTACTATCACACAACTCAAAAGTGTTGGTAAGCCCAAGTGTGTGTGTGTGTGTGTGTGTGTGTGTGTGTGTGTGTGTGTGTGTGTGTGTGTGTGTGTGTGTGTGAGAGAGAGAGAGAGATCTGTTAGGGAGTCCTGTGTTGTCATGACTTATTTTTGTTCATCTACTTGAACACCTGTGGAGAACATTGGGTGCATGCCCACACACGCATGCCTCTCATTAAGCCCCTGGCCCTTTGAGAAGTCAGTCTTCCCACCCTCAATAAGGGGTAATCCACACAGTGGGGCAAGAGATCACTTTTGTGATATCAAAAGCTAATTTATCCCTGCCATTTCACACCCATGACCCTCTCCCTCGCTCAGGAACCTCTTCCTTCACCAAGGCTATGTACTTATTCATGCATTCACCACTGTTCTCCATTCAGTTCTGTCATATACAATCATCCTTCCTTGCTCTGCAAACATTCCTTTCATTCAACATTCTCTTCCCACCATCCATTCCATTCATGGCTTTCCTCTCAACCTTGCATCTGATTCCACTATTCTCTTCACCAACCAATCCTCCTCCATTCTTTCCACATGTCCAAACCACATGTCCAGCCAATTCTCGTAGCACCAGTTCTCCTTCGCACCTTCTCATTTCTCACTTGGTCCTTACACATTATTCCACACATACTCCTCAGATACCTCATCTCCATTACATATAGGGGCCGTATTCTTAATCCTGTCGGGTCCTGCGAATATTCAAATGTTCCTGCCTCCCGGCCGCATATTCACCAATTGGCAAGCGAGTACATATGGTACTCGCTTGCCAATTGGTGATGAATATGCAGCCGGGAGGCGGAACATTTGAATATCCGTGGGACCCGACGGGACTAAGAATACGGTCCATAATCTCTTCTTCTCCATTACTGCCATACTCATTGTTTCAGTCCCATGCAGTGCAACCTTCTCTTTATATTCATTCCTATTGCCTTCACTCCTCCTAACACCTATTCTACATTCATTCTATATTCCTCCATCTACAATAATCTTGGATCCTTATATTTAAAACATTCCACCTTGATCAATTCACTATTTAATGCAACATTTATCCTTCTACTACCAAGCCCACCATTTCATTTACTTTACTCTTATTCTCATTCACCTCTGTCTAATATTCTTGCATTTACCTCCCTTACCACATCGTCTATATAAATTTGAATAACCATGAAACCGTAATAACAATAGAATAGTATAGAGTTATAAACAGATGGCAGTAGTCTATAAACACTTGGTTTACAGACATGTGTAAGCTCATGCAATTTCCTTGGTTTGGGTCTAGGTGAACTTACAACAGTTCTAAGTATGAAACTGATTTCTCCATCACCATCACAAGAACGCACCTTTACTGCTTGCTATTATTTATTCATGGAGTGCGAAGGAGAACTGGTGTTATGAGACAATTAGCTGGTCGAACAGAGCAGTGTGTTGAGGTGTTTTGGACACCTGGAGAGAATGAAGGAGAACTGGTTGGTGAAGAGAATAGTAGGATACAATGTGAGGTGTAAAGTTAAGAGGAAGGCCATGAACAGGATGGATGGATGGTGTGAAGAGAGCGTTGGATGAAAGACGAATGTCTGTAGAGGAACGAAGGATGATTGTGTGTGATAGAAGTGAATGGAAGCAGGTGGTGAATGCACAATTAATAACGCGGCCTTGATGAACCCTGGAGGAGGTTGTTGGTCATCTGGTGTAACCCTTGGATCATATCAGGGAGAGAAGGCATAAGTTAATAAATATGAAGCAGCAGGGAGTGCCCCATTGCATGAATGGCCAGACATGTAGTGAGAGGAGTATATGTATGTGTGCCTTGTTATGGCTATCTCCCTTTAAGAGGATACCCTTGACATCTATCTATACCTATCCATCCCCTTGAGGGGATAACAGCCTGGTATACAGATAAGATATATGTAGTTCCTGCACCACTATTAAACTGAGTGAGCGAGTTAAACATGAGCTGAAAATAACTTTATCTCAGCATAATGTTCTTACTCTTCCCACTTGGGTGTTGTCACTACCACCAATCATGATTGGTTAACTAAATATTATAGAAGTCTGGATTATCATAATGCCTTTTATACTTCACAATTGAGGTGAAAGATCAGTGAAATGTGAATCTAGATCTTTTGTTATTTTTCTTTTTATGAATTTTACTTATGAATTAATTAAAAATCCTGCATTCAGACCAAGTACAGGACTATTTCAAGAATGTCATCATTCAAGACTATTCCCTTTTGTCTCAACATAACCAGGCATGCGGGTCCTATTTTAGTGAGGATGGCTAGTTTATTGGTTCACAGAAATACAATTTTTTGAAATAATTATTTGTGTACTGATATGATGCAAAAAAGCTTTTTAAGTTTTGACCCAAGCAGGCAGTCAGTGTGTAGAGTAGGATCCAAGGTGGATTCAAGTGGTGTGAAGGGCTCAATGGTAGCTGGTGTGCTGTGTTTGCAGTGTTGCACAAAGTGCTAATTTAACTTTAGTTTGTAGACACATGTAGGTAGAGGGTGAGCGGTTGGTGTACATAAACAAGAACTATATTGCATTTAAACTTGCCTTATGGTAAATGTGTACTTGATAGAAACAAGGAGACGGGTACACATAAGGTGACTCCAGGGTTCGGATCTGCATGTGTGTGTGTGTGTGTGTCGCTGTACACGTGTGTAATGCGTAAGGCAGTTTCCACATAGATAATAGATATAGTAAATGTTAGTCATACTGGATTGCTTACTTTGTTGTCTTTATGAAGTTTATATTATATATATCTATATTTATATATCTTGAAAAAAATCTCATATACTCCTTGAGTGAGCATATGTGTGATGTCCTATCTATCCTGTGCATTGAAATGTTATATCAGCTTCATTTTAGTCTCACAGTTGGGAAAGATTCTGTAAATTTGATTGAACTTGTCTTACTGTAAGTTAAATTATTGAAGTATCTATGCAAGAAGTTGATTTGATAGTGACAAATTTATTGCTTTACACTCCAGCCGTTCCCTGATTACCTGCCCTGGCTTCAGGATAAAGCATAGCTTACCATGGCTATAAATTTGCATCAAGTTGCATTCACTCCCTGAACACTTCCCAACCTCACTGGCTGATATGACTATTACATTATTGATTATGTTGCCTGTATGGGATGGCTGACTCAGGTGGAGATGTTTACTGTGATACATATTACTTTTGGAAGGAAATAAGCAGAAAAATTTTACCTTTTGAGTGCAGAACGGTTGTATCAATAATATGGAACACAGGCGCTGATAGTTATGGTTGTCATGCATTTTGATCCAGAAAACTTAGCCAATGTAAATGAATTTATCTTTCCAGAAGCACCTGAAAAGTGTTATTACAACTGTACATGTATATATCAAATAATTTAGCAGTTTGTGGTGTTGATGTACAAACTTTTCTGCAATGCCAAGACAAACTGAAAGATGACAATGAGAAGGAATGATGAGGCAACACTCGGCCATCACCGCACATCACAAGGGACACCACTAAAACTGCCTTACCTATCTGTATGTACTAGGATGCACTTTTTCTTTAACACAATAAAATATAAGTACACTATGTTGTTATGTATAGAATTACTTTCAATTGCTTCGGTATGTATCATGCCGTTTTTATTTAAACCCAAGATTTGTGTGTTCAATGTCTTAGTAAATAAACACTTGGTGAACAGGACGCTGAAGGGCCGCAACTTTACTTTGAATATTTATTAAGGCAACTATATTCAAGGATGATAAAGATATACGAAAAACGTGTTCTCAGATTTACAAGTGTGATGTGTGAGAGACCTAACTTGAGGCGGTGATGTGCAATGTGCTGATTCTTCCTTACGATGACTTCACAACTCCCTCCAGCTCTTCCATCTTGGCACTGTGACCTTCAACTTGTTTGCATTTTGAAATCAAATTGAGAATAACTGAAAAGGAAATATATAACATTTAGCTGTCAACTCAATTGGAATAATGTTGTAAAGAGACTAAATTGGAGCAATGATAGTCATAC
>JAXIVD010001082.1:0-10000 GCA_036785275.1 Cancer borealis
GTGTATGTATGTATTAGATTATCGGTTGGTATGTGTCAGGAATTACGTACATTTACCCTCCTCTTAATGCTCCTCCACTTTCCTCCTCCTCCTCCTCCTCCTCTTTCCTCTTTTCTTCCCCTCTTTCTCTTCACATGAAAATAAGCTTAACACCTCCCTGTTTTTACACCGTTAACGCGAAGATTACAAGACAACTGTGTTCACGCATTTAACTCTTACAGCGAGAGTTGATCACCCTCTGAGAGCGATGCGGAAGACAGATGTAATAAATTAGGAATTACGAATTGTATCCTCATTCTTTCGCTGGAATTAGATAGAGGCAGGGAAGAGAAGAGTATTAACTTAATGAAAGGGATGGTTGGTTGGTTGTTGTCAGATCCTTCTAGCATGTTCGCGACTTGTTCTTAACGTGTTCCTCGCCCTCAGACTTGTTCAAACTTGTTCCAATATTTCCTCTCTTATGTGACGTAGTTCTGCCGGGATTCTTGAGGGCGTGTTGGGGGTCAAACTTGAAAGAAAATACCTTATATATATTTTCATTTATATAGTATTAGATAAAAAAATATTTGGATTGAGTAGTGTTCCCTGGGCTCACGTTAGCCTTCCAGCGACAACACCAGAGGAGAGGAAGAGGAGGAGGAGGAGGAGGAGGAAGAGGGGAGGTAGCAGCTGAAAGGGTAATCCATAGTGTATTTCTAAGACCTTTTAATGTATTTATCAGTATATTTATAAAGAGACAGACGGCGTGATCGATGGAATGGCTAAGTTATGCCATTGAAAAAGAATATGTGTTCCGGTAATTTTAATGGAATGGGCCAAAAAGAAAAAATTATTAAAGGGGAAAAAAGATAATCAGCTTATTAACTCAGCCTTTAAATTCCCTTTTATTGCTTCGTGGTTTTTATTTTTTTCCCTCACAAGGTCATTTTCTTTTTTTCTAACCTCACCTCACCATGCTTAATTTCACACACACCACACACACACACACACACACACACACACACACACACACACACACCCTAACACTAATCACTAATCTTCATCCCAGTCTCTTAAACATCTACTACACAGACACGCAACTCACTCAAGGCTTCCTAATCGCCACACGCAATCCCGCCATCCCTTCCCTTTCCCTCTCCCCTCCTTCTCTCCCTTTCCCTCCTTCCCTCCCTTGTGGTCACTTTCGAAGGGCTTGTTCCAGGTGGGCGGCTCTGGACAAGCTGACTTATGAGACGCCCTACGCTCGTTATGCTCTGCTCACAACTCTCTATTTGTCAGTTTGCGTGAGTGAGCATCGGGTCTCCCACACACCCACTTTTCAATATGGTGTCTGGTCAGCAGAAGAGGTTTAGGCGTGAGGTGAGGAGAGAGGAAGAGAGAGGAAGGGAGAGAGAGATAAAAGTATTGTCCTGGAATAAAAATATATTGTGTTATTCATTACCACAGCCACGATAAAGGTCGAAGAAAACAGGGAAAAAAGGTCATGAATTAGCGGCTGTGGAAGCGGGAAACTCCGAGTCAACTCATTACAGTCACCGGTACAAAAACACACAAGAGAGTGACGCAAGAAAAAGATGGGGAACATCAAGTACAAAAGTGTATAACAGACGCGGAAAAAACCACCCAAATACAGAGAGACGAGTGGCCGATGAGGCGTGAACGGTACAAAAACCACCACCACCACCACCACCACCACCCTCCTCCTCCTCCTTCCTCCTCCTCCTCCTCTCTCCGTCGTTTAGCATTTTTCACAGCAAGAGACAAATGACCTGCCGTACGGTTCACCTTTCTCCTCCTCCTCCTCTTCCCCTCCTCCTCCTCCTCCTCCTCCTCCTCCTCCTCCTCCTCCTCCTCCTCCTCCTCCTCCTCCTCCTCCTCCTCCTCCTCCCCTCCTCCCTCCCCTCCTCCTTCCTCCTTCCCTCTTCCCTCCTAGTCCTCTCCATGAACTTGCAAGAAGACAAAGAAAGACAGTCTCGAGGTGTCCAATCCCTGTTCTGTCCTTCATAAGCTACCCACAATGCAGTGCTTCATCTCCCCTCCGTCAGCGCCTCCTGTGGGTGGTGTGTGGTGTGGTGATGTGTGGTAGTATGTATGTGTGTGGTGTGTGTGTGTGTGTGATGTGTTGGTGTGTGGTGGCGTCGCATTAAGGTGTTTACTCTTCTACTGCTCCTCTGAGGCACCATTAAGAACCTCGCGTGACAGACGGCAGTTGACCACGCCTCTTCCGGGGCCCTGGCGGAGGAGAGAGAGAGAGAGAGAGAGAGAGAGAGAGAGAGAGAGAGAGAGAGAGAGAGAGAGAGAGAGAGAGAGAGAGAGAGAGAGAGAGAGAGAGAGAGAGAGAGAGAGAGAGAGAGAATGAATAATTGAGGCAAATATTTAGAAATTCATGGTGAGTGGAATATACAAGATCCTAGAGAGAAAGAAAGAAAGGAAGAAAGAAGAATGAGATCATGACACAGGAAATAAAAGGTATTACAAGACAAGGAGAATAAAGGGGAAGAGGGCAAGCGAGTGAGAAAGGAAAAAAAGGAACAACACAAGAGAGATGAAAAATGAATGAAATGAGAAAAGGGTGACTGTAAAATGCATGTTAAAACACAACAAAGGAAGAAAACACAGAGATAATTAAATCAGGAAGATAGATCGAGGACAATTATGTGAGAGAATAAAGAAAGGAGAAAAAAGGATGGAAGAATGCGGAGACTCAGAAGGAAGGAACGTTTGCAGAAGAAAGAAAGGAAAGAGAAAAATGAAAACAAACAAGGAGGAGGAGGAGGAAAATTTGATGATGCAAGGAGAAGGAAAACGAACGATTCAATAAAAAAAAATAAAAGAAGACAAAGAAAAAACTCATAATGAACGAGAAGGAATTAAGAAAATCAATAAAGGGAAGGAAAGGAAAAGGTTATGTCAATCATCAATGTACGTACACACACACACGCACACACACACACACACACACACACACACACACACACACACACACACACACACACAAGAAGGGGAGGAAAAGGGGCCTATAATCAAGCCTATAATCGTAAGGGCAAGGGGGGGGTTGAAGGATGGCAATTAGAGTTGAGGCGACCCAGTACTGTCCACCTTTTAATTAGTGGTGGTGGTGGTGGTGGTGATTAGACTTCTATCTATTCATCCTCCTTGGTAGTATTACTTATTATTTTCATAAGTAAGAAAGAGTTGGCAATAGGTTTCGATCCCTTATAAATGTGTATATAGTGTTTGATCGTGTTTATGGAATTTATAGTAGTAGTAGTGATATAGTTTTTCTCTCTCCTTCTATATGAGTGTGTGTGTGTGTGTGTGTGTGTGTTCTGTGTTTGTTCATCGCGTGCTCTTGTTTGTAGCGTGTACCTGAGCACGAACTCACGCACGTATGTCTGTTTACCTGTTTGCATTCACCTGTTTGCCTTATACAGCACTGAGCTAGGCGCGTACTTGTGTCTTCTATAACATACATATACAAACATTCTTTTTTTTTCTTTACTTTACTTTAATTCCGAAATGTATGTAACACAAAGGTCGTTCCCTGGTAAAGTTATTCCTAATATCAGCACACACACACATATATACATACACACACACACACACACACACACACACACACACACACACACACACACACACACACACACACACACACACACACACACACCACAAGATTAGTAACAATTGTGGTTAATCGTAATATTTCGTTATTTTACGCAAACACAAACTTTTTCATGAAACTGAAATTATAAGGAATCATTTAGAAAGATTTTTTTTTAATTTTATTTATTACAGATGTTTGTAATTAAAAGACTATTATGTTTAGTGGTTTTGTAGCTTACGTAGCAACATCTATTGAACTATTTGGGGAAAAGATGTTTACTCTCTTTTTCTTTTTCTTTTTCTTTTTCCCTCTCGCCCTCATAAAGAGAGCGTCTTTATTTTAATTAAAACCTGCAGCTGCTACACCGGCGTCCTTCCTTGCTTCCCTTGTGAGCGCCAGACAAGAGTGAGAGTCCAACTAACTGTCCAATTACACCTCTGCTTCTTATTTAAGTTTTAGCTCGAGTTTAAAAAGCAACGCGGAAAGAAAATGGTGAAAAGAAAACGGGCCAGTGACGTGAAAAACGGGAATAATAAATGGGAAGTAACAGCGGCAGGAATGCACGAGGAAGAGGGAGTTTATGAAGGCGAGTTCCGGGAAAAAAGAAGAAGAAAAAGAAAAAATAAAGTTATAAAGTTCCGCTCCGCTCGTGTGTTTGAGGCGACGGTGGTGAGTGTCATCAAACATGTAACAGTGACGGTGGAGCTTCACGCATTAAATCATCACCTGGTGTGTGTGTGGGGGGGGGAGGAGTTGCCTGAGTGATGGAACGCGTGTGTGTGTGTGTGTTTATGTATAGTTGTTTATGTGAGTGTTGCGTGTGTGTATGTGTGTATGTGTGTGTGTGTATGTGTGTATGTGTGTGTGTGTATTGTGTGACGTCAGTAAATGAAACACCCTCACATATCACACATTTTGTACTTGTGCGATCCAGCGCCGGTACACAGGTCTCTCCCCTCGCCTCTCGCCCAGTCAGTCCTTCCCCTCGCACCCCAGCTAAACACAGGCTCAGGCTCCCGCACCGCCGGCCTGCTACTGACTGACTGACTGACTGACTGACTTACTTACACACTGCCTCGACTCATACAGAACTTGAGGCGGTAAATGGTGCACGGTAAAGAAAAGGTAAAGTGTGTTGTAAAGATTATACTTCCGTTATTTTTTTTTTTTTATGTTTAAAGGTGAAGACATGTGTTTGTAAGTGATGTAACGAGTGACCTTGAAAAAATATACACCTGTAGATTGCAGTGCGAAATCCTGGTGTGTTTTGTGATGCAATACGCAGCAAGCAACACTGACGCCATAAAAATGATTGAGGTGAAGAAAAATATGTTGCATGTTTTCCAGGAGGTTAGACAGACAGACTGAGAGAGAAACTGGCGGGTAAATCAGTCTCGGGAGGTGTTGGGCAGCGGAAAGCCTGTGCTAAACACTCAACACTCCTGCATAAAAGAGATCGGGAGAGCGTTAGAAAAGAGAAGAAAATAAGTCAGGGTGAGTGAGGAGGGTAAGAAGCGTGTCTGTGTCTGTCTGTCTCTTTAATATTCCTCGCTTTTCAAGGTAACTTTCGGCAGCGACGTCCTTAGTTGTAGCTTAATTACGTGACACAATCCGTTCTTGATTAGGCAAAAGAAATGTACACTTAGACAATTTAACGTTACCTCTCTCATATATTTTGTGGAGAAAGGTGGTTTTAAAGAGTAATTACCTGCCATTTTCATCTTCAGGTATTTTGACTAATTTGTCCTTACCTGTTATTGCTGTCTGGTTATTGGTGCATCTTGTTCATCGCCTCGTGTGTCTCTGAAAGTGTTGGTCGTCCAGGGTTTAAATTGCGGTGAAAGTGGCTGTGTTTTGCTGCGAAATGTTGTCAGACACGTGAAGGAAGGAGAGAAAAAAACTGTGATTTCTTTATTTTTCATGCAAAGGAGATGATATTTCAACGCGTTCCAAGATTTTAGTGTGGAATTGTGACACACACACACACACACACACACACACACACACACACACACACACACACACACACACTTTGATCAGTATACCTTCGCACCCTTTTCCATTTCCTACCTTTCACAATTTGCACCTTTCTCCCTATTCCTTCCTTTCTCCTCCCTTCCTCTTCTTCTCTCGTTCATCATTCCCCTCCGTCTTAATATTTGTTTAAGTCTTCAGTTTCTTGCTTCCCCTCAATTAGGTAAACAAACTCAAATCTCTCTCTCTCTCTCTCTCTCTCTCTCTCTCTCTCTCTCTCTCTCTCTCTCTCTCTCTCTCTCTCTCTCTCTCTCGCTCTCGCTCTCGCTCTCGCTCTCTCCTGTCAGTCTTCAGTAAGGGACAAGTCATTGGGAGGCATCATCATCATCATCATCATCATCATCATCATCATCATCATCATCATCATTGTATAAACTTTCAGCCCTCGGAGTGGCTTGGAATCGCTCGTACATTTCTCTGGTGTCAGTTTTGCGACTCAAGAAGTTTGTGTAAAGTCGTCTCTTCCACGTGTTAGGTCGCGGGAAACAACACTTGAAGGCATTGTATTTATTTTTCTATTCCTTGGACTGAGTTTATGGTTTGGTTTGGTCGAGATCGTCTTTGTTTCGTTAATCTTACTTCGTTCTGTTATGGTTAATTTGCTTTTATCCCGACTAGTGGTGTAAGTCTCCGCAATGACTGAAACTTAGTGACTTATATCTAGTTTGTTGTCCAAGGGTGTTGCATTCCTTTAGAGAAACGAGGCACACGTGTGAAGGGAACGAATATATAACAGTTTGAGTTTGAGTGCAAGAACACCTGCGTCACCTCCGCCACGAGAGAACTGCGTCGAGCTGGTGCTGAAACGCCGCCTAACTACCACACTGTCGCCTCTTGAATGCACTCTGATCCTCCATTGCCGCGTGTTGAAAGGCTGATTACCCTGCGTGTCGCCAATGCCTCCCTCCAGCACCTCGCACACTCCTGCTGGCCCAGGTGACCTAAGGCTCTAATAACACAGATTTATTGTGTTAAGAATGCGCCTCCCTGCAGGTGTAATGGCGGAACACCTGCCAACACACGCCCTCACCAGCCGCGCCCCTCAACCTTTTTTTCCTTTTGAGAAGCAGAAACAGTAAAATAAAGTGAAATATCTTGCCTAAATCAGTGTTATTTTGTGTAGTTTCCGGTTACTTTTCATTCTTACCCTCGCAGTTAACCTTACGATTTGTAGCATCGCTTTGAGCAGGTTTTCCCCTCTTGACTTTTACCTGTCGAGGCTTGAAAGTGTATTTCCCTTCCAAATAAATAAGGAGAGCTCTCGGTATCACTCTTCCACCTCAGGTTCATTCAACGCGGCCCCTCCATCGCTCCTCCACGATCTCTCCGTAGACTCTCCATTAGCACCTCGACCCTCAGCCACTCTCTCTCCCCTCTGTAATTTCTTCCCTCATTTACCCTCATTCTCTCCCCATCATCCCTTTGTCTTTGCACTTTCCCCTCTTCTGCTCTTCCTCACTTCTATTTTTTTTGTCTGTCTAACTCTTTTTGTATTAACTTAGTGTCGTCAAGGACCTGAACGCAATCTTCTCAGGGTTTTCTTCTTGTTCTTCCTGAATTTGCTTTTTGCGAAATTGCTTTATTTATTCCATGGACTCGAAGCGCTGGAAAGTAATTTTGAGTGTCTGCTTTTCCAGCTGGCATCCACTTGTTTTGTGTCCATTTTTCCGATCTCGTGCAAGGTTTTCACTGTGTTTGGGGGGGTGAGGAGGGGTCAGTGGGAAGGGGGGGAGGGAGTGTTTGTTTTTAAGCTGTGACTAATTCATCTCGTACACGGGCGCTTGTCTGGGCTGACCGACGGCGACTCTTGGGCTGAAATGTTGCAAACAGCTGGAAATGTCATGGAATTAAAGAATCGACTGTTTACGTCTATTTCCATTTTTGACACTGTACATGTTTTCTCTCTCCCTCTCTCTTTTTTTTCTCGCGTGTAAGCTGGTTGGGATGAGAATATCGAAGAGAGAGAGAGAGAGAGAGAGAGAGAGAGAGAGAGAGAGAGAGAGAGAGAGAGAGAAGAGAGAGAGAAGAGCGATGACCTCCTCCAGCAGTCCTTTGTCTCCCTGCCTGAGCGAGGGTCCTCCTGCTGGTGTTCCCTGCCTAGAGTGTCCATGCGCCTCCCGCACTAGATCACCGGGAGGATCACTTGGATCACCTAACACCAAGACCACGACGACCCTCACCAACCCTACACAGCAAGGAGGAATTTTATCTATATATTTTTTTAATTACTTGTGATTATGTATGTTTATTGATTTGTTTTTATTTACATATTTCCTGATATAATGTCTGATTATTTTTTTGTTCTGTTTTGTTTGCTTCCTGCGATACCTCAAACTATAGAGTAAAGTAAAGTGCGTGTGTGTGTGTGTGTGTGTGTGTGTGTGTGTGTGTGTGTGTGTGTGTGTGTGTGTGTGTGTGTGTGTGTGTCTGTGTGTCATCGTCAGTCCTCGTGCATACAGACAGACAGACAGACGAACGGACGGTCGGCAGGACAAAACATTTACGATGAAAACTGGAGAATCTTGTGCAGCATCGTATTTTAGCGGCATCACTTGTGTTGCAGTCAATAGTAACATGAATAATTGGTGGCGAGAGGTGAATGATGCCGCGCGAACCCAGCTTGAGTGGGCGGGTGGACGGGGGATGGACGGGTGGGTGGGGTGGGAGGGGAGAGAGATAGCACTTGTGTGACAGAAGATAATTTTTTTTACTATGTTCTTGTTATTTCTACTAGAGAAATTCATAGTATTGGTATAAAGTGATTGCCAGTATATAAGCTATCTACACTGTTTATAAAATCAACTATTGCTACATTCCTTTTGAAGTATGAAGTATGCATGAAACGACTTGTTCTTTTGCTATTTATAAAAGTTTCTCTTGCTGCTGCTACACTTGCACTGAGAATGTTACGAAATCAAGGCTCGTTCAACGTAGTGTAACAGATCGCGTAACAATCAACCGTAACAAAATAGCTAAAGGAAGATGTAAAATAATGAATAAAATATCTCCTTCAGGAAGTATCGTCTGCTTTCATATGCTAATCAGATGTCTCAGAATATTCATAAATGTTACTTACAATCCAATAAAAAGCAATGAACGAAATGTAATAATAAGAAAGCCAAATTTAACCTCTAGCTTCACGTACAAACCTTCATTCAATAAAAAATATAATAGGATTTTAATTAAGCAATACATCCAACACGATGCATTGAAAACCACCTTAACATATACTTATCTAACACTACTATACTACTTATTCATAACACATTAACTTAACCATTGTATACCTTAACCAAATTAATGTGTAAATACTGAGCTTCTAACAACGGAGACCCACGTGGAAGAGCCTCTTGTTATCTGTCTGTGGTTAAGGTAGTCGTGTAGGTGTCAGGGAGGTGTAAGAGACTCACCACGACGCTGCTGCTGCTGCTGGAGACTAAGTGCTTGATGGAGAAATGATAAGTGAGATGTGTCTTTTCGTGGTGGGTGGTGGTGGTGGTAGGGGTGGTATATGGTTAAGTTTAAGAACCCCTGTAGTTACCATCACCACATACTCCACAGGACACCCTTACCTCACCCCCGCCTCACCCCTTTCCTCCCCTCCCTTCCCCTCGTCCCTAGGCTTCCCGTGGGGCTGATTAACTGGCCTCACTGGCTTCCTTAACACCTGGAAAAATGTTGCCAATTTGTTGTGGTGTTTTTAAGAGACCAGTGCGAGCGGGTGATTATTTGGAGAACTTTTGTACCGTGGACGATTTATGTGCCGGTGTAAAAGGACTTGATGCTTTTGTGGCGAGTAGCATTGTTAGAGGAAGTCCCTGCGAAGGATAAATTAATGGCCTCACAATTATACCCTTGGTCATAGGTGTGTGTGTGTGTGTGTGTGTGTGTGTGTGTGCGTGTGTCTGTGTGTGCGTGCGTGTGTGTGTTTATGTATCTATCTCCATTTATTTTCTTATTATGTGAATGTATAAAAACAAAAATACATTAGTACTGGTTATAAATCACCTCCCATTTTCGTTCTCTTTCCTTCGATGGGGTTTTGAGGTCACGACGAAGATGGAGTAAACGAGATAATTGCACAGGTAATCGTAATTGCAAGGTAATCGACAATGAAGGAATCAGTTGTTGCAGCAGGTGAATCGCAGGGAAGGTAATGACACCCGCTCGAGGTAGCAATAACGTCCCTAATGACAGTAATACCGAAGGAGGTGGAGGTGGAGGGGGAGGAGAGGGATATGTCGTTGAAAGCTCTCCTCGATTATGACAAATTACACGGTGGTGGTGGTGGTGGTAGTGGAAGAGACGAGAGGAAGGGAGTAGTAAATGATGACGGTTTTTTTTCCTTATGTATTTACT
>JAXIVD010001082.1:12500-17500 GCA_036785275.1 Cancer borealis
TATTTTATTTCTAGAGTAATGTTTTGTATTGTAATTTTTTTTTTTTTACTGTTAATTTTTTTTTTTTTTAATTCACTGAGGAGTTAGAAATGTTTGTTGCATGATGTGGATTACTTTACTTCACTTCTTTTTTTGTTTTTGTTTTTCTTCTTCTTCTTCTTCTTCTTCTTCTTCTGTAGTAAAAGACATGTTACGTTCAGTGTTATAAAAAAAAAAAAAAAAAAAAAAAACATCACTTAGATCACAAGAGGCAAAGAAAAAAAAACACGTCATTCTACGCTCCATAAAAAAAAAAAAACTACCAACAACAACAACAAGAAAAAAAAAAAGAAAAAAAAAGCAATGAGGGTTAGCTTGTAATTCGACGCACAAGCCTTTCTCTTCTTTTTTTTACTCTTCTTTTTTTCCATCTTTTTTTTTTTTAACACTGCGCTAGATGACTCTACGGGACCATAACCCTGAGATAGCCGACCCGACACCCGGACCTATGTTGACACGGAGGATCATAAAGTGAGCTTGTGTTAGGGCGGGGCAGGGTCGTGGTGTTTGAGGCAACTACACAAAACACCTCATCGGCCTCTCAATAAATCTCTCCTTTCTGATATCACCATCTTCACCACCACCACCATCACCATCACCACCACCATCACCACCACCACCACCACCATCCACGTCTAGCCACTATTTCACCGCCTTCAGCTTAGTTTTTTCTCTCGCAATGTCGCAGCAAAAGTAGGAAAGAGATAAAATAAAAAGGCATTATGTCTGTATATAAAGCGAAAGAGGAGAAAGCAACAGGAGAGAAAGAGATGAAGGAAGAAGACGAGGAGGAGGTGTGATAATTAATTAAGTAAATAGACATGCTGGGTAACCATGACCCCCAAAACCAGTCACCTAAATTATCACCTGAGCCGTTAATATAATTTTTAAGTATACTGGTGTTACTAAACCTTCATAATGTCTTCTAGGATTCAGATCAACATTATAGTTTCAAACGAATAAATAGATTGGTGATGAAATATATATCGTATGTGTGAAGTGGCAAGCTGTCCTGTCTGCTACCCCTCCTCGCCCTTCCTCTGTTACCAAGTGGGTTGTGGGTGGAGGGAGTCAGCTGCTTCACTCACTCACTCACTCCCTCATTACGTGTTGTTCAGACGTTCGAAGCACCAGGCAGCCGTCTCTTACCAACCGTTCAGCCATCCTCTGCCTTACTTCACGAGTCAGTAGTAATAGGATTTGACGTTTTGGCGTATTAATAATTATCAACTCTGGTTATATTTGGTGATTAAAACCATAATTATAATGAGACGAATGGCTTGGTAGGGAAAAGGTGATCGCTCTCTAGCATATCCGGTTCAGGCTAGCAAACATGACGGACAGTGTTGCTATATAACCAATAAAACTAATAATGATTAAAACATCGTAAAGCAAGGCAAGGAATTATTACATAACTTGGTTTACTACTACATGCAGTCATAACAGCGTGGCGTTAAAAAAAATATTAGTAAAAGTTAGATTACATTATTAATTTCAAGGAATAACCTAACCTAACATTTATTATCTAGCAAGACCTAGTACTACACCCTTGCCTAGCTAGCCTTGGGGTCACGGCAGAAGCTGGCGGATCATCTGAGAGGGGAGAGAAACCGGTGTGTTTATACTGAACACTGCAAACCACAGCCTCACCTCACCTCGCCCATCCATCGCGCGTTCATGTATATTTTGTAGTGTTAATACCGTGTGTTAAGAAGAGGATTACCGCCTGTTACCAATTACCTGTTACCAGCGCTGCTATGTAAGTGTTAATACGTAGTTACAATGTTAGTTATCTATACCTGTAGAAAGAGAACTAGGAGGTAGGTAGGATGTAGGAAGTGAGGTAGTAGGTAGGTCATGGTGTCTCCTGTGGATGTTAGTATGAATATGTGCGACCAGTATTAAGCGAGGTACAGGTTTTTCACAAATAACTTTAAAATTTACATAATAACGATATGTTTTTGATATATAATAACCATCTAAGGGTTGATGCCTACGTCTTTATTTCAAACTTCTCGCTTCGCTCGCAGTTTGAAATAAAGTAGTAATAGAAATGAGAGAGAAAAATGAAAACCGAAAGAGAAAGGGAAGGAATAATTAAGTTGTATGAAAATAAAACTGAGGAACAGGAAACAGACGGAGAATACGGAGAACTAAGATAAGAGAAAGAGAAAGGAGGAGGAGGAGGAGGAGGAGGACAAGGGTCGTGGCAGAAGACAAGATCCAGAAGGGAAAAGTAAGATGAAGATGGAGTCTGGAGGTCGTGCTGGCGAGGTAATTGTTATATAGAGGTCATAAAAGCTGGTGGTGGTGTCGAGGGGAGGACAGGCGAGACGAGGGGAGACAAGGGGGCAGGGGGTGGGGGGGGCGCTGACCCTCTTTAAGTGTGAACAAGTGTGACGGTGCTGGTCCCCTTTTCCTTTCCTTTCCTTCCTTTCTTTCTTTCTTTCACTCTTTTTTTCCACTAATAGCAGCCAAGTATAGAAGAAAAACGTATATAGATTATTACACAGTGCTCGAAATACATATCAATACATAGAAAATATAGTAATGCATGAATTATTTTAACGTTATTTATTCATAGACTTTATATAAAATCATTTTGTTATGTACCTTATGGAAAAAATCACCCCCCTGAAAAACTTTTTTTTTTTTTTTTTGACACTGTCCTCTTGTATGTTGTGTTACAGGGGGATTGAAGGCCACTTTCCCACCTCCTCATCATCACAACGCCCATACGTACGTCCCCGCCCACCCCGCCCACCCCATCCCTATCCCATCCCCATCACCCATCTATTACATCCTGGCCTCTATCACCTTTTGCCTCCTCCACGCACGAACCTTATCCTATATATCTATCCTTCTATCCCTTCCTGTCTGTCCCTCACTCATTTCTCTCCCTTCTATCCATCCACCACCACCACCACCACCACCACCACCACCACCACCACCAGCTAGCCGTGTCCTCCCTTCCCAGCATGTGCGTTTCATGGCACACACACACATATACACATACGCACATACGCACACACACACACACGCACACACACACACACACACGCATACACACACACACACCGGTTTTATCTCCTATGTGGGGATTTTACAACAGTGCAGAGTGTGAAAAAGTAACATATTGCATTTCATTACTAAGTGATAGAATGAGAGAGAGAGAGAGAGAGAGAGAGAGAGAGAGAGAGAGAGAGAGAGAGAGAGAGAGAGAGAGAGAGAGAGAGAGAGAGAGAATAATTCTTACAATGTCTTTTCTTTAAAATAAAAAAAAATACACATCTATACGCTATCAAACTTGTCTAATGAATTTAAAAAAAAGGTTGAGTAAAAAAAAAAATTCCTGGCTCTTGACTACACCAAGAAAAAAATATACTGAAAAATGAACGATAATTGAAACTGCATGAAACTTTTCCAGCAAGCATTTCGAAACAAAATTAAACTTTCCCGGTACCTGGATATACCAACGTGTATTTTTTAGGGGGCGGGTGTTAGGGGGGCACTGGCGAAGGGGTGGTTGGATCTCAAGGGGTTTCGAAGGAGGGGCCACCATTACCTAACGTCTTGTTTTAGCCGCCAGACACTCGCCTTCCCTCCTATGATGAGGTTCTACAGTCATCCTTGCAGCCCGTTGAACCCCCAATATCCCTGTTTAATTGTCCTGCCTCGTTCTCCATCAACGGTCCTGTTTACGTGTCATTTCATTTTGATTCCATTTCTGCGGCCAACTTTCTGAGGCTTCAACACTGCTCCTCTTCTTCTTCCTCCTCCTCCTCCTCCTCCTCCTCCTCCTCCTCCTGCTCCTCCTCCTACTTCTTGTCAATAAATGCGCTTCGTTTGCACGCGTGATTATTTTTAAGCTTTTTTTTCTTTCCTCCTCCTCCTCCTCCTCCTCCTCCTCCTCCTCCTCCTCCTCTCCTCGTCCCCCTTCCGTTGTTTTTTTATTTGTCTCACTTCGGAGAATCATCTGAACCACCCGAGCGAAAATAAAAACAAAGGGATTCTCTCCTATACTAGGTGCTGGGACGGATTTTTCTCGCGTGTGAAAAATTCGAAGCCAGCAATTCCCCAATCGTTCCGTGGCTCGAGGCGGCTGGAAATATTTGCTGCTCGACTCGAAAATTGCATCGGTCTCCCATCCGGACGGCAGCAGCAAAATCAACAATGAGCCGTTGTGTCCAGAGGCTTGAACGGATTGTTATCAAACCCCTTGGCTATCACCGCCGGACATACTGCACAGGGAAATAACCAAGAACCTGACGTAGCTATATACCGTCACTCTATAGGGCGGGAGGGTAACGGTAGGGCTTAGGGCGTGTTGGGTGTGCTGATGTGACCCTAAAGCAAGGATGTGTAGCGTTATGATGTGACTCTTGGCTTACTTTTGGTGTTTGTGTGTGTGTGTGTGTGTGTGTGTGTGTGTGTGTGTGTGCGGTCTTAGAACCACATCCCATTTCACTTTTTTGTTCCCTTTTGTAATGCTAGATTCTGTAATGCAATATCCGAGGTGCCATTTTAACTTCTTCAAGGTGTGTTATAGTGTTTTGTTATCATGCATCACTAAACTGTATGTGCGTGCGTGTGTGGACGGCATGAACAAAAGGCAAAGGAAAAGGTGCACACAGGGAACAGCGGGACAAAGATTGATGTTGTTGTCAAAAAAGACTTATTTATTCACTGGCTTATCCGCGTCTCACCTGATCGAAAAAAATATAGTTAATAATTAAAAAAGGTACAGATGTGAATATACTTCCAAGGTAATAATTAGCATCGAGTAATGACAGTAACGCGGATCATTAGTATAAGTTTACTAATTACTTATAAGTCACATACACTTACGTACATAATTACAGGTGTATATATACCTTCCTAGAACCCCCAAAAAGAAATCACTGAAGTTTTATAAGGAAAATGATGGTAATAAGTGCTGTCACCTCCACACCTGTAACGCT
>JAXIVD010001082.1:22500-27500 GCA_036785275.1 Cancer borealis
TGTTTGTTTCTTTTTAGTGTTTTTCCTCCTCGTGTTCCTCGTTTTCTGTTCCTTCATCCTTTTAACGTCCTCCTCCTCTTCCTCCTCCTCCTCCTCCTCCTCCTCCTCCTCCTCCTCCTCCTGTCAAGCAATCTTTGATCACCTCTCCTCTTACTGACGTGATGCAAATAAAAAGTTTGTCAGTTCGTCTGTTTCTTTACCTTCTTCCTACACAATTTTCTGTTAACTGTATCTATCTGTCTGTCTGTCTGTCTGTCCGTCTGTCTGTCTGTCTGTCTTTTCACGGGTCATCATCTATTGTATCTATTTCTTTCTCAGTTGATTTATATTTTCTATGTATAAAAAAAAAATCGTGTTCCCTGCCACTAAGAATTAATCACATACAATTATTTCCTGTCTATCCATTGTTTATCTATCTATCTATCTATCTGTTCACTCTGCTCAGTTCCCTGCTCCTTTTTTTCTATCCTCCTCCCCCTCTTTTAGTCTCATCGCCCCTCCTCCTCCTCCTCCTCCTCCTCCTCGTTCCCCTGATGGTCGAGGGTGACTGTTCTTCATGTTGAAATAATATCCTGTGTTCTTTGTCCTGTTGCTTCTTGGTTCTACGGTTACCATGTCGCTTTGTCCACCCTTCCAGCGGCTGATACTCTCATCTTTCTTTGTAACGTCTAGCCTTCTCCTCCTCCCTCCTGCAGTGTGTTGATGGCTCTCCCACTCACTCTCTCTCTCTCCCTAAGATGTAGTGTGTTTTGTCTCTCCTATGGTGTGAAAAGTTTTATCTGGGGTAATCTTCTTTTTTTTTTGTTACATCGCATTTTTTCACTTTTCGATGTATTAGTCGTATTTTACTATCATTTTTTGTGATTTACTCTCACTCACCAGCCTTCTTCAACCCCTTTTTCAGTGCCTCCATTCAGTTTAGGTTCCAATGCCTCTGTTCAGCGGGAGAAATATCTGATAACTATTGGTATTCGTTCCTAGCATCGTGTTCAACCTCACTTCGGGGCTCTCTTTACCCTGTAGAAGCTTCCCTCCCTCCCTTCCCCTCTGAAGCCGACCCTCGCAGGACTTGGTTGCCTCCCCTCACTGATCACCTCTTGGGGTATTGAGGACACTGTTGTTCTCTTATGGATAGATGTATATCCGGCAACGCGTTTTTTTTTTTAAAGTTTTATCGAATATTTGTGTGTGGATGGCCGATTTATTTTGGCGGGAAAGGAAGGTGAAGGAAAATAAAGTAGAATACGTCTTATTTGAAGGACAGGTAATCCTTGCTTACCTGCGGCGTTCTCAAAATATTATTGAACGCTTCTGGATAACCAATGAATAGTTGTTATTCTTTAATTTACCCTTTAAAGACCCAGGCATCCTCTAGAGCAGGCATCCCTTCTTTTCTTTTCTCTCTCTCTTTCTTTCTTTCTTTCTCTCACTTCCATCCAGCCTCGTAATCTTCATCCCAACTAGCCTTCACCTTTGTCTCACATCCCACCAGCACCTGTCACAGCATCCCTTCACACCTGCCCGCTCTACCCCAGCCCGCCCCAAGCCTTCCTTTCATGAGGTGTTTAGCTAAGGCCCGTCTTGTCCCGGTCAAAACCCTGGGAAGGTCGGTTCGCACGCCTTGAGGAGGACATTCAGACTTGTTGTGGAAATATTAATCTTGCGCTGAGAAAATAAACAAATGAATAGCGTCCATTCCTTTTGACAGCAAGTAGTAGTAGTTGTAGTAGTCGTAGTGGAGTTGTTTTTGTTAGTTTAAACGCAGCTTTTTATTTTTTTTTGTGTGTGTGCGTGTGTTGTCGGTTGTGTTTACCAGTGTAGTAGTAGTAGTAGTAGTAGTAGTAGTAGTAGTAGTAGTAGAGAGTAACAAAACATTAGAAGCGACAGATAAATATGGACCTCTTATACAAACACACACACACACACACACACACACACACACACACACACACACACACACACACACACACACACACACACACACAGAGGCGACGCAGTTATTCAATTTGCTTTCGTAACCTTGACATCTGTGTTGCCGCGTTAATAAACAGGTCAAGGAAGGCATTGTGAGCGTGTGCAGACGACGCCTCTCCTCCTCCTTCTCCTCCTCCTCCTCCTCCTCCTCCTCCTCCTCCTCCTCCTCCTCCTCCTCCTCCTCCTCCTCCTTCTCCTCCGTGATCCTCTGGCTAGTGAGACTGAAGAAGGAGGAGGAGGAGGAGGAGGATTATCCCGCGCAAATTCCTCGAGAGGCTAAGCTGAATTTTCTTTTCCTTATTTGAAAGACGAATAAGTATTTTCACTTTGGAATGTCTCATGTTGTTTACTCCCTTTATACCTGTTTATCGCGTTTTGTTTTGCGAGGGTGAGAAAGAGAGAGTGAGAGGGAGGGAGGCAGTGAAGAGGGCGAGGGGTTAGAGGTTGTAGGTTAGGCGTGGCGTGAGGTCAGCGCGCCTAGAGTGGGCTTCGGGGCGTTGACTCTCCCATCAGACGCCCAATATACACTTCCAGCTTCTTTTCGCCTCGCAAATGGAGAGTGACTGAGCGCTTGAGTCAACCCTGTAACCATTATGCTGGAGGATGCTTGGCTCTGTATTGGTGCCTAAAGTTTTGCTGTCCCAAGATGGTTGAGTGAGGCTGTGAGGAGGGAGGGAGAGGGAGGAGGTGTGGGGAGATGAGGTCGGGTGGGGTGTCCATCTTCCATCCCTGAAGATGTTTCCATGGCAACGAATACTTCCTCAGCTGTTTGCCAAGTCGTCAGCGGGGAATGTTGGTTTCTATTGTTACGCTTCACTTCAGATACTCGCCTGCTCGAACGCTTGAAAAGATTGGGTCTCGTTGCTTCGAATCAGCGGATCGAGACTCCCTCTTCCCGTCACGTCAGCTCGCCGCGCTCTCTGCTCCGGCCGATCGATTTTGGCCCAGAAATTAATGTTGTTGTTTGTGCTCGCAGATGTTAAGAATCCAAGATCACTTTTACCCTCTGGAGGATGTAACGTTTTGTTCTTTCGTAATTTTCTTAATGTTTTAACCTGTTGTTGTTGATGTTGATGCTGTCGTTGCCTGTACCACCACCACCACCACCACCACCACCACCACCACCACCACCACCACTACCACTACTACTATGATCATCTCTTCCTCTCGCTCTCTCTCTCTTTCTTGCTCTTCCTTTTTCTCTCCTAATCGCCTTCCCACGTTATTCCTTCACCTTCCTTTATCTATTTCCATATTTACACCAGTATATATATATATTTTTTTCTTCGCCTATGTAAGGGTTTGATTGCTTTGTTGTTTATTTATACTTTATTTTTTATACAGATAATGGCATAACATATTCTATGGTGCCATTATGTAACCAGTGATGTTGCAGCGCCGTGACGTGCAAGGAAGGAGCCGGATTCCTAATGTCCTTATGATTCTGTTAAGTCAAAATCTTAGTTAAAAGCAACGAAAGAAAATACAAAAAATCACTAGATAAAATACATAAATACTTTTGGTTATAGTTACGTTATTTATTAGTGTCGTTCATATACATTACAAAATCATGTATTGCAAACCTACACATAGCCTATATACACCTAAGTCTACCACCAACCAGCCCTTAACCTTCTATATACATGATCACTACCAACATATTAATAAATCAACATACATTAGCAGTAATAGGAAAAATACATTACCAAAATCACAGACGATGTATTTTTCTTCCTACGTTCTTATCGTCACTAAGTAGTATTTTCAGCTCTCTTCCGGCAAGCAATCAGGTCATGTTGTGTAAGTCACTATATATATTAATTTTTTTTACCTGGTGCGTTGAGATTGATTGGCTGACTGGCTGTGTCCACCTGTGATTGGCAGGTGAAGGGTGTAACAGGTGGTGACACACACACACACACACACACACACACACACACACACACACACACACACACACACACACACACACACACACACACACACACACAGGTCAGAGGAGACTACTATCTTGCCCTGCAGATCACCTTTGAATATTTAAATCTCATTTGTCTTGTCTTTTTCGCTTCACCGGAGAAAAGAGAGAGAGAGAGAGAGAGAGAGAGAGAGAGAGAGAGAGAGAGAGACTGGATTGGATTATAATTATTTTTATTCGTTGCACTTGATTATATATTTATCATTAACAGAGCGCGACCTGTGCAATGATTAGAAGAAGAGGAAGAGGAGGAGGAGGAGGAGGAGGAGGATGCAATGTTAATGATCAAGAATCCATCGAGAGAGAGAGAGAGAGAGAGAGAGAGAGAGAGAGAGAGAGAGAGAGAGAGAG
This sequence comes from Cancer borealis, assembly GCA_036785275.1. Taxonomy (NCBI): domain Eukaryota; kingdom Metazoa; phylum Arthropoda; class Malacostraca; order Decapoda; family Cancridae; genus Cancer; species Cancer borealis. Next base: position 26,801 of record JAXIVD010001082.1, read on the forward strand.
ACAGATAGAGATAGAGATAGAGATAGAGATAGAGATAGAGAGAGAGATAGAGATAGAGAGAGAGAACATGTAAACGGAGAGGACACAGTTCACTTGAGAATGGAATTAAAGTTGAGATGGAAGCGATGGTGTGTGTGTGTGTGTGTGTGTGTGTGTGTGTGCGCGCGTGTGTGTGTGGTTAGTGTCGGTGAAGAAGGTAATGATCGCCTCTATTGACTTATTCAGTGGTCTTGTAGGTCTGACCTCTGCTCTTCCTCCCTCCCTTCCCTCCATTCCCTCCCTTCCTTCCCTCCCTTTCTTCCTTCCCTTCCCCCTCCTTTCCTTCCCTTCCTTGGCTTGAGTAAATTCTAAGACGATAACATTTTGTATTTGTTTCCGTGGAGACTGTGGTGGTGATGGTGGTGGTTATTGGTGTTGTAATTGGTGGTGGTGGTGGTGGTGGTGGTGGTGGTGGCGTCACTCCTTGTAAATGTCAGCCGGCGTCCAAGAAAGAGTAAATAAATAAGTAATGGAAAAACAACAAAGTAACAGATTGAAGTCTGTTATTTTCTCTTATTGTATAGATCTCAAAAAATTCCCCCAAGGAGGCATTCCCAACCCTCTGCCTTCGTCCCTTATGAAATATATAAATAAAAAATCACGTATGGCACCAAATTATCTAAAACCTTATAATTAAACCTCATTAAACACAATTGAAACC
>JAXIVD010001082.1:32500-37500 GCA_036785275.1 Cancer borealis
AGTTCTACTTTGCGGTCACGTGATTCTGGTCCAGCTTGTAACGTAGCGATCAATTTTTCATCTGGTTCAGTTTACTTGGCGGACGAAATAGACGTGTTTGAGCCCCACAGTTAGCTAATGAATTATCCATAACACACAGGTGGGAGCTGTTTCACTTTTAGGAGAAGTTTTTCACTCTATACACTTCCCATAGTATGAAGGACGAATGTTTTAAGCTGTTCACTTCTTGGTGTTGCGTTTTCTTTATGATTAAGCGCTCCTTCCCTTCACCTCTTATCTCCATGTTCGCTCTGTTCGCATCTCTGCCTCGTCCTCTCACTGCAAGGCAACGCAAGTCACCTCATCGAGAGAACAGTGAATTTTGCAAAGTGGGTTTAAAAATCCGTTGCTTTTTTGTCGTGTCTTTGATGCTCTCAGCTTACACGACCCTTACTATCTCAACGGACCAAGACTTTAGACAACTTTGCCTCCTCGATTACCCTAGGGTCCTCCTCCTCCTCCTCCTCCTCCTCCTCCTCCTCCTCCTCCTCCTCCTCCTCCTCCTCCTCCTCCTCCTCCTCCTCCACACTTTCCTCGTCCTCGCACTCTCTTCCTCCTCCATCCCCTTCCACAAACAGTCGCCAGGACCTCTTCTCCCCAATATCCTCTCGGACACTTGACAGTTTTCAACCCTGTCTCCGAATGTCCAAAAGCTTGCAAGAATTCCCTCAGGCAGCTGACGGACAGCATGCAGCGGCTCCGTGCGCTGTATCATCTCCAGCGAGCAACATTTCTCTGCTGGACGTAAAAGCAAAGACGTGATGTCAGAGGTGAGAGGCATCGAGCAAGGAATAATTGAGGAGGTGGCTGCTGAGTCTTGCATCAGGTCCCGAGACGGCTAGCGAGATGGCCTATTATACCACCTGTAATAATCATGCAGGTGCACCCACACCCTCGCTGGGGACGCACTCAGGGGACGCTGAAACCATTTGATGAACTCATGTACTGTTCCTACCTTGATGTTGCATGTGGATGTGGATGATGATGTTCCATTTATTATGGTGTATAAGCGGCGTGTCTGTGTTCTGCTACACTGAGGGAAATAAACCCACACTTTGATTTTCCAACCACGTTATTATAAAGTCTCCATTTAGATCTCCCTCACTGATGTCGCTTTGAATATGTACGTTCGTGGCGGCGGCCCTGAGGCAGTTGTCTGTTCTCTGAGTTAGGTTGTTGTGGAGCACCATAGAGAGAGAGACCTGAGGCTGACGAGGCTTTGCACCAGAATACCTGTTACCGTTGCACAGACTCCAATATATTTTGAAAGTATATGTATACATTGTAGAGGCTCTTACGCACGCCTCATTGCAGGTGTGTATATTATTCTCACCTCATCTTATGTGTGTTTCATGGGTGTTAAGAGCTCAGTCCACCTTCAAGGACACGCTAGCAGGTCAAGAAGGAATAAAAATAAACATCACTCAGCTGCTGAAAATTGAGCAACAAACGCAACCCAACGCACAAGTCTTCCTCCTTTACATCCCTCCACATTCTCAGCACTCGACTCTTCCCTCCTCCACTCCTTTCTTTCCCTCCTCCCTGCCACTCCTCCTAACCTACTCCTCGTTCCCTCCTCACCTCTCTCACTCCCACCTCCATTGAGCTTAAAACTGAGGGGGAGGCATTGTCGACTTGAGGAAAGGGAAAGGGGGAGAACAGTTAAGACAAGTTTGGGCGTATTAATTATGGACGCCACGCCACGTACAGTACCTTCACTATGGTCCTATTGCTAGCCTCGCCTCGGAAGCTAGTTAAGAGGAGAGGAAGGAAGAAGGGGAAAGAGGGAGATAGAGGATACTGAAGAGAAAGTGAAGGTATGGAAGGAAGGAAGGAATGAAGGGAATGTAATTTAAATGTCCAAGTGATTATCAGGTTGAGTCAGACCCACAAATGTTCTTGGTAAAAAAAAAAAGAGGGGAAAGCTACTCGATATAGAATACAAAAGAGAGGGGAAAAACTTAGCAACAAGGGGAATAAAGGCGGGAAAATAGTGCTTCGGGAAACAAGAAAAATGTACAACAGACAATTGACCGAGGGAGAGAGAGAGAGAGAGAGAGAGAGAGAGAGAGAGAGAGAGAGAGAGAGATAGAGAGAGAGAGAGAGAGAGAACAAAAAAAAGAGCGAAAGAGAGAAAAAAGTTGCTTTGGGACGCTGGTAAAGAACTGAAAGTCAAAATGAGAGATAGAAACTTACTTACCTCCCTCAGCGACTCCCCCACCACCTCCCTCACCCCTTCCTCCCTTCCCTCCCTTCCTCCCTTCCCTCCCTCACTCGCAGCTGCATGATGGGCCAGTATAATAGTGTCTCTCTGTGGGTGATGGCAGCGGGGGCGAGACAGGAGGAGCGAGAGAGGACAGGAGACAAAGCTGATGGGAAGGAGAGATGACAGAGTGGTGCAAGGAAGGAGAAGGAGGAAAAGTGTGTAGGAAAGAAAGAGAGAGAGAGAGAGAGATAGATAGATAGAGAGAGAGAGAGAGAGAGAGAGAGAGAGAGAGAGAGAGAGAGAGAGAGAGAGAGAGAGAGAGAGAGAGAGAGAGAGAGGTGCATGAGAAAGTGTGGTGGGAAGGGAAGTAGAGGTCGATGAGAGGCGAGGAGGATTAATAAGCACAGGAGGAGGTGGAGGAGTTAAAGGAGGAAGAGGAGGAGGAGGAGGAGGAGGATAGACTAGACTTGCCTGGGCTACATAATACATAGCGGGTTACGCCGTGGTGGCCGGGGACAATCACAAGCTCTCGCAACTGCCAACTTTCAGCAGCTACCAATCAGGCTGGTCCCTAAAGTCTACCAGGACAAGTTTGTGAAGGTGAAAACCGCGGGTGGAGAAGACTACAATCACTCCCTCCACTCCCTCCACTCCCTCCAATCCCTCCTCCACACCTGCAAGAGCCAATGTCCATCACGTGTCCATTAACTGGCAAACTTTCTCGCCTTGGATATAGAAGCAAGTCCATTCAACTCGACCGCATCTCAGATTACCCACAAGTCCACCCGCTGCTAACTTTGGCCTCGCCTGCCCTTTACACTTTGAATATCTAAGAGGTAGAGTTTAAAAGGTTGTTAGCGAAAGATCGTGAGGCCGCCTAACCTCATGAATACAAATCACGCCTTACTCTTCCCTCATTCCTCCTCCTCCTCCTCCTCCTCCTCCTCTCTGGCGTCCCGTAGGTGTGAGAAGGCTCGCTAGTGACATTCTTCGTCAGGAGATACTCTGAAGGGAAACTTTGAAGCCTGTCCCTTATGTTGGCTAAATTCAGGAGTGACTGGTAGGCGAGATGACCCACGAGAGAGAGAGAGAGAGAGAGAGAGAGAGAGAGAGAGATGTGTAGACAGACAGACACGACAGACTCTTGTGACCGCTTGACCTTAGAGAGCACCTAAGTTTACTCACACTCTTGTACTATTGACGTTCATCTCTCCAGTAGCCTTTCTCTCTCTCTATCTATCTTTTTTCTCTTGCTCTCTTTCTCTATTCCTTCATCTTAATTCTTTTTCTTTCTTTCTGACGGAAGGCTCCACGTCGGCCACTTCTACCCTGGTATTTATAAGAGGAAATGTCAGTGGCTCCTCCCGTAAGACGACGAGGGCGACGAGGTAGAAGGGGCGTTTCGAGGGTGAAGAGACGACGGTTCTTTTGCGGTAATGTCAGTCTTAGGTCGTGAATTTTCGCCGCTACAGTTTGAGTATGTAGTGTGTGGCAGCAGAATGAGTGTGACCTTCTAGCTGATAATGTCAAGGAAGCAGTTGTTTGACGTCTTGCTCTGGACTTGAAGATTCTTGATCCATTAACAAATTATACACAGGTACATAATTGATGCTGCAACGAGTCATTTCACATGCGAGAATGTTTAGTCGTGGCCTCGTACCATTAAGTCAACTGGGAGGAGGAGGAAGAGGATGTTGGTAGTGTGAATATTAGTAACTTTTATATAGTGTAGTTTAAGCGGAATTAAGAGTATATATATATACGTTTTTTTTTTTATGTTAATACGTATTCTAGCCACACCTTGCTCCTCGTCCCTCTAATAAGGTAAATGAAAAACTCGAATACAAAGCAAACAAAAACACAACGCGTCAGGTACAAGTAAACAGGTATGAAAAAAATAACACAAGCAGGGACCATCGACTCCAATGACATGACGTGACATGCAAACAGACAGACAATACGGGCGTAACATTACCCAGAACGTGACATGAGCCGGGGTGTTGTGACACTTAGGGCTCCGAGTGACGGCTGGCTGTCTCATAAGTCACCTTTATGGACCAAACAGAACACTTGGCCCATTCATCCTGGCTTGGTGGACTCTGCCTGTTTGTTGACAACGGGACAACGGGTACCAGTTAGGTCACCGTATGTCTGAGTGCTCCTGCCACGCCAGCCTCCAGTCAGCTTCTAGTTTTGCATCTCTGTCATCTCTTCCTTCAGTGCCTCCCACACATCCCTCCTTGTCAATTCCTAGAAAGTTATGTCTAGTACCCTGTGTCCTTGTTTCCAGTGTTTTTCCAGCACGGTGATGTTATGAGAAAAGAGATTATGTGTTGGTTAAGATGTGGTTGATTAATATGGGCTGCTGGGATGCTGTAGGTTAGGATGGTGCTGAGAAGAGGATAGAAATAGGTTACTAAGTGCTGAATGTCTTGACGCTGAAACGGTCACAAGTTGAAAAGAGAAACTGAGTTATTCTTGGCGAGGGAGAGATATAGAAAAATAAGTAGGACAACAAAAGGTAATACGTAACCTAATCGTAAACTGAATATCATCATATAAACCATTAAAAACAGTATGTATCCTATTCAGTATTCAATTAATTACTCATTCACAAACTTACCACTTCATCATCTTAACCCAGTCATCAACCAACACACCTTAACCTCACTCCTTCCTTCTCTATCACTCTCACCTCCTCACACACTCTCTATAATGGTCTCGAGACAGGCTGTACCAGAGAGACCTTGGGATG
>JAXIVD010001082.1:42500-44781 GCA_036785275.1 Cancer borealis
GCTGCAGCTACTTAACGCTAACCGTGTATTCCTAATGCAAAGATGTACCGCTAAAACGCAACGAATCGCTCTGAAAGTGCATCGCCGATGAAATGCAAGCGGAAGCAACTGCAAGCTGGCGGCGCGTGCGTGGCTCCCGGAGGGCGGGGCCTGAGGGCGGCGGGGCGGGGCCTGGCTAGAATTTCCCCCAAGAAGCAACGGCTTTAGATCCTCTGGACAACTCTAGGAATCATGGGAATTATTTCAGGTGATCAGACTGGCATCCAGATAGGCTTGAACATTTGGAACGTGTTACAAGTTTATTATGGCCGTTGGCGCTAGAGGCCCGTCGTCCATCCTCAATGTATTTTGGTTTCCACTGTAGATCGTCCATGTGTTTATATATTAATGGTTTAGCGGGCTGTTCGGTGCGCCTTCGACACGGGATGTAGATTCATGAAACCAATCTAGAGGGCGTTTGCGGAATTCAATTAATCTCTTGGGTGTTTCTAAATTTGCTGTGGATTGTTTATGCTCTCTTAGGAAGCTATGGCTGAGAGAGTCAGAAAGGAGCTCCTCCTCCTTCTCCTCCTCCTCCTCCTCCTCCTCCTCCTCCTCCTCCTCCTCCTCCTCCTCCTCCTACTCCTCCTCCTCCTCCTCCTCCTCTTCCTCCTCCTCTTCTTCCTCTTCCTCCTATCTTCCTCCTCTTTATCTTCATCGTCCTTGTCTGCCTCTCCTACCACTTCGTTCGACGCCTCACTCACCCCTACCTCCTCCTCCTCCTCCTCCTCCTCCTCCTCCTCTTCCTCCTCCTCCTCCTCCTCCTCCTCCTCCTCCTCCTCCTCCTCCTCCTCCTGCTGCTGCTGCTGCTGTTGCCGCCGTCGGTGGCTCCCAGGCGAGGAGGAGCAGCGGGGCCGTGTAATGGAAGCAACAGTATTGGTAGATGCATGGTTGAGTATCAGCAAGAGATTATGCTGGGGTTTGCCTTAACATTCCCTTCCACTATTATGTCTTCCACTCATCCCCCTCACACTCCCCCTCCCCTCATTTCTCCCCTCACACTCTCCTCTCTCCCATTCTCTCTCCTCTGTCAACTGTTATCCTCCTCTTCTCTCTCTCTCTCTCTCTCTCTCTCTCTCTCTCTCTCTCTCTCTCTCTCTCTCTCTCTCTCTCTCGCTCTCGCTCTTTCTCGCGCTCTCTCTCTCGGCCTACTTCTCCATCACCTCCCCATCTCTTCTTAGTCTCCCATCCGCCCTCCCGTTTTCCCTCTCATATCCACCCCCTGACTTCGACCCCTCAATTCCCCCTCATCCCCTCACCCCTTTCCCCTCACTAACGCACCCCATGCATCCTTTTTTTCACCCCAACCCCTTACATTAACCCTTACCTTCTCCCACACTCCTAACCTTACCAAATTTAGAATCATTAACTAGATTCTTGGACACTTGAATAGGACATTAGGACACTTTTATATGGAGACGCCCTTGGGGAATCTATAGGAGCACGCCCTTAGAACCCTCCGTCAGGTCTGCCAGGGAGCGGCTTGAGGGCTGGCCGCTGTATCTAGGTGGTCGATCTAGGGACGTTCCACTAGGAAGTTCGACCGATTACCGAGCCCGCTTTGATGTCCCTTGCTGAAGCTCCGCGCACAAGGGGAATGGCGTGGGAGGGAAGGAGAAAGGGGAATAGAGGAGGTGTGTGTGTGTGGTGGGGGAGGGTCCGGGGGTGGGAGAGGCTTCAGGGAGGAAATGGAAGGAAGGGGAAGAGAGAAAGGAAAGGGAAGGAGAAAGGAAAGGAAAGGGAAGGGATGGCTATGGTTAAGGTGAGACTGGTTTAGATTTCGGGCTGGACAAGAAACAAAGCTTGGTGTGATGAACGGAGGAGAATGTCTGTTTGGTGCAGGAAGAAAGTTTGTGTTCACTTGTCAGCACATACACACACACACACACACACACACACACACACACACACACACACACAAACATACATATATACACATACATGTACGTTTTATCACCCTATCAATGTAAGGAAGTAACTCGGTATGGACTGTTGGTGTTGTTGTTGTTGTTGTTGTTGTGATGATGATGATGATGGTAATTATACTGTTTTCTTTCTTTGTTCATCTTGGTTGCTTTTTTTTTTTTTTTTTTTTTTTTTTAAATGATGGTGGTAGTAATAATATTAGTGATGATGCTGATATCGTTATTATATTTTTTTTGTTTTCTTGATGTTGGTGGTGTTGTTTCTTCTCCTCCTCCCCCTCCTCCTTCTCCTCCTCCTCCTCCTCCTCCTCCTCCTC
>JAXIVD010001082.1:44981-57481 GCA_036785275.1 Cancer borealis
TGGAGACGCCCTTGGGGAATCTATAGGAGCACGCCCTTAGAACCCTCCGTCAGGTCTGCCAGGGAGCGGCTTGAGGGCTGGCCGCTGTATCTAGGTGGTCGATCTAGGGACGTTCCACTAGGAAGTTCGACCGATTACCGAGCCCGCTTTGATGTCCCTTGCTGAAGCTCCGCGCACAAGGGGAATGGCGTGGGAGGGAAGGAGAAAGGGGAATAGAGGAGGTGTGTGTGTGTGGTGGGGGAGGGTCCGGGGGTGGGAGAGGCTTCAGGGAGGAAATGGAAGGAAGGGGAAGAGAGAAAGGAAAGGGAAGGAGAAAGGGAAGGGAAGGGATGGCTATGGTTAAGGTGAGACTGGTTTAGATTTCGGGCTGGACAAGAAACAAAGCTTGGTGTGATGAACGGAGGAGAATGTCTGTTTGGTGCAGGAAGAAAGTTTGTGTTCACTTGTCAGCACATACACACACACACACACACACACACACACACACACACACACACACACACACACAAACATACATATATACACATACATGTAGTACGTTTTATCACCCTATCAATGTAAGGAAGTAACTTGGTATGGACTGTTGGTGTTGTTGTTGTGATGATGATGATGATGATGATGGTAATATACTGTTGTTGTTTTTTTGTTCATCTTGGTTGCTTCTTTTTTTTTTTTTTTTTTTAAATGGTGGTGGTAGTAATAATATTAGTGATGATGCTGATATCGTTATTATATATTTTTTGTTTTGTTGATGTTGGTGGTGTTGTTTCTTCTCCTCCTCCTCCTCCTTCCTCCTCCTCCTCCTCCTCCTCCTCCTCCTCCTCCTCCTCCTCCTCCTCCTCCTTCTCCTCCTCCACATCATCATCATCAATTCGTCATATTTACAAGCACGCACGCAAGCAGGGACAGGCGCACTCTCTCACACACACACACACACACACACACACACACACACACACACACACACACACACACACACACAAACATACATTTCCTATCACCATACATATCTATACATATCAATATCCCAAACCATATATTTTCTTTTCAAATCTCCCTCTTTCTCTCTCACACTTACTTTTCTCTCTCTCTCTCTCTCTCTCTCTCTCTCTCTCTCTCTCTCTCTCTTGCTTTCTTTCCCTTTCTCTTTCTCTCGGATCAGGTGGAGGAGAGAGGGGAGTGGGTGTGCATGTTTCAGCTGACTGAGGGGTGTAATGGGGTTACTGGAGGAAGGGGAAGGGAGTTGAACCTCCAACCTTGAGTCTCCTCACTTCGGGGTAAAAACGACTGACTCATCTTAAAGTTGGTAGGCATGAAAGTCCCTCTGAAGAAGATTATTAAGTCATGTCCAAGCAGCTGTGTGTATATTTATGTGCGTGTGTGTGTCGGCGGCGGGGGGGAGGGGGGGAGGTGGTAGGTGTGTAGGCGTGTTAAAGAGAGTGCAATAAGCAACCTTGAATGATGTATTTCTGTTCCTTGCGTTGTGTTAAAGGTTAGATTTGTTCTCGGAAAGGATAATAATGATGAAGGAGAAGTAAGAGAATGAGATCTGAGAAGAGAGAATGAGGCAGGAGATGAGAGAGAGAGAGAGAGAGAGAGAGAGAGAGAGAGAGAGAGAGAGAGAGAGAGAGAGAGAGAGAGAGAGAAAAAGAGAAAGAGAAAGAGAATAATAAGTAACAGGAAAACATAATAACAGACGACTAAGCAAAGAAAGGAAAGAAGAGAGTAATATAGAGAATGTTCAGGAGAGAGAGAGAGAGGAGAGAGAGAGAGAGAGAGAGAGAGAGAGAGAGAGAGAGAGAGAGAGAAAGTGGAGGAAGAGGAAGAACAGGTAGAGGTAGAGGAGGAAGAGGAACAAGAGGATTAGGGGGAGTAAGAGGAAAAGGAGGGAGAGGCAGAGGACTAGAAATTATTATGTAACTGCCTGAGATGTATACAAGTGTGTCAGTCAGTCTTGTTGCTTTACTACTGAATGTGTTTGTGTTTATTTCCTGTTTTGTACATGTATATACAACCTCTCTTTCTCTCTCTTTTCTTTCTTTTTTTCTCTCTCTCTCTTGCTTGTGTATTTATTGTTTTTTTTTTTTTTTTTTTTTTTTTCTATTTATTATTATTATTGTTATTATTATTTTCTTAATTCTGTCTTTCGTCTTTTTTATTTTCCTTTATGATATAATTCATCTTTTTTTTTTTTTTTTTTCGTCCCTGTGGTATTTATTTTCTCTTCTTTTCTCTCTCTCTCTTTTTATCTCTCTTTTATTTTCCTTTCTTATTTCCTCCCTTCTTTCCTTCCTTCTTTCCTCCCTTCTTTCCTCCCTTCTTTCCCCCTTTTTTTCCCTTATCTCCTCAGCCTCCTTGTTAACCTTTCCTTCCTTCCCTTTTTCCTCTGTTTCTTTAACCTCTTGCGTTTGCTTTACCGATGCAATTTTTTTTTTTCTCTCTCTCTCTCTCTTTTGCTCTTTCCTTTTCCCTCGTGACTCCTTCTTTCTCTCTCCCTCTTTGGCTCTTTCTTTATTCCTTCTTTGTTTTATGTCCGTGGTTTGCTTTGGCTTTTTTATTTTATCTTTGTTCTTTGCAGTATTCGGTTCTTCTTCTTCTTCTTCTTCTTCTTCTTCTTCTTGTGGTTTATTTCTTCCTTCCTATGTCCTTTTTTTTGGGGGGGTCCTGTGTGTCTCTATCTCTTCTATTTTATCCTTTAAGAAGAATATTCGTAGATAGACAAATAAATAAATAGAAGTCATTATTCTTTTCTTTTTTCTTTTTTTCTATCTATTTTTCCTCCTCTCCCTTACTTTATATATCTCCTGTGTGTTCCTCAGTTTTCCTCCTCCTCCTCCTCCTCCTCCTCCTCCTCCTCCTCCTCCTCCTCCTTGTTCACTCTTTGCTTGTCTTCTACCCAATGTTGTGTCAGTCTACCATCCAGTCTCTGTTTATCTTCACTTTCCTTTGCTTTTTCCTTCCCCCAATCTCTCTCTCTCTCTCTCTCTCTCTCTCTCTCTCTCTCTCTCTCTCTCTCTCTCTCTCTCTCTCTCTCTCCCTCTCTCCTCTCTCTCTCTCTCTCTCTCTCTCTCTCCTCTCTCTCTCTCTCTCTCTCTCTCAAATTTTTATTATGCTACTTCTTCTTGTTTCCTCCTCCTCCTCCTCCTCCTCCTCCTCCTCCTCCTCCTCCTCCTCCCTCCTCTCCTCCTCCTTCTTTTTCTGACTTTTCCACTTCACTTTCTCTTCTTTATTTTAGTCTCTCACTTTCTCTCTTCTGTCCCCTCGCGTTTGTCATTCCATTTTTTCCTTCTCATCCATTTTTTTTCTTCTTTTTAGCCATGTGGTAGCAAGCTGTCTAGTTATTTCGTCTCCTTCGTTTGCTTGTGATCCTGTCTTTAAAACCTTCTTCGTTTACCTCTTTACTTCCTCTTTTATCTTGCTTCTCGCTCCTCTTTCCCCTCTTTTCTCCTAACCCTCCTCCCCTCTCCCCGTGCCTGGAGGTGTTGACAAGACTATGCCTGATGTTGACTAGGAGGGGAGAGGGAGCAAGAGAAGGAGGCGGAGGAAGAGGAGGAGAAGGAGGACTGGGAGGGAGTCAGAGAAAGGTGGGGAGCTGGCAAGACTGAGAGAGCCGATGAGCTAAGTGCAGAAGAAGCCTGTCTGACACCCTCCTGAAGTTGCATATAGTGTGTTGAGTGTGCTGTGTGTCTCCGTCTCGTTCCTGCGTGTGTCTTGTCCCTCAGTAAACAAGGTCTTGGGCGGCGAAGTTGATGTAGTTTTATATTTATAGCATTTCCTTGAAGCTCTTGATCTCTTTCTGCCCTCCTCTGAAACCACGGGACTACTCACTCACTCACTCACTCACTCACTCACTGTCTTTCTTTCTTTCTTTCTTCCTTCCTCATTCTATCCTTGTCTCGGCATCTCCCTTCTTGCTCTTCTTACATTCCCCTGTTTGGCCTGTAACCTCCACCCTCTTCTCTTTTCCTTCTCCTCTTCCTCCCCTCTTCTTCCCTCTCCCGGCTTTTCATCAGCATATCTCAACTCAGGACTCAACTTCATCTTAGTTTATTCTTTTTTTCACACCAACACAAGCGATTTCCTCCTCCCTCCTTGTCCCTTGCCTCGCCTCCGTCAGCAGAGAAGGGTGAGGAAGGGTGAAGGGTGCATGCATGGGGGAGTGATGATGACCTCCTGCAACTGTACACCCTAACACCCCCTCCCTTACCCTCCCTTCCCCTCCCTCAACGTGCTAATTAGTTGGTCTGCTCTTTGGGGCGTTGAGTGACCTATTCCCTTTACACTTGACATAACAAGACTGCGTGGAGGCCGTCTTTACTTTACCTTCCTTCCCTTGGAGTCACCTGAAGGCCGCTCCTCAGCCCTGACCTCTGAAGCCCCGGCCCTGTCCAACCCCGCCCCACCCTGCCCCTCGCCAGCTGCCTGAGTCTCCCCATCCCCCACACCCCCATCGCAGGCGCCCTTCGTATCCTTTCAAGGGGTCGGCTTATGTCACGAGAGAGAGAGAGAGAGAGAGAGAGAGAGAGAGAGAGAGAGAGAGAGAGAGAGAGAGAGAGAGAGAGAGAGAGAGAGAGCAAAGAGCATAGAGAGAGCACATATATATCCGTTTTCTAAGAGTCTCACAACACCCGTAGACTTTAATCTGCACGAGGCGTAAAACTGGACATTTTAACGGCTGCGACTTCCCGAGTGAAACATTAATTGACAGCTCTTCGCCAAGAAACTCCGGGAGACTAATCAACGCTGGGCAAATTGCACTCTTGGAAGCACTACTACCACTGGGGAGGGACGTAAGGCAAGGTAGAGACCGGCCACCTTCACCTCTATAAACAGAGGGAGATAGGGAGGTAGAGGGAAGGTAAGGGTCAGGTAAAAGAAAAGGACTCATTATCGTTCGCTTAATTCATCGTGAAAATAAAAGAAAATGAAACAATGTCAAGCTAGAAACGATGGATTTTGATCACATAGGAATGGGAGATTAACTTGAGTGTGTGTGTAGGAGGAAGTGTGACAAACAGGAGGAGTAGGTGAAGGGAGGAACACACACACACACTATCTTGCATTGTATAACCTACATATTAAACCAGAGACAGGTGAGGGAAGCTATATCTAAAGACAGTTGATTATATGCATAAAAAACTAAGAGGAAAGGGAAGGAAGGGAAGGCAGGGAGGAAAGGGAGGGAGAGAGGCTGTGATCTGCTCTCTTAGGAACTGATTGCAACATAGCATCACCTTATCCTATCTACCTGCTTACCTTATAATGCTGGAAATGCCTAATAATTATCTCATTAAGGTGTGAATATGGTGTCAGTGTAGTGATAGTAATGGTGATGATGATGGTGTTGCATTGTTCGTTTTAATCAGCGTTATGGAAAGAGAGTTAAGTGTTAAGTAGACTGACTGACTGACTGACTTACTGACTAACTGACTGACCTAACGTTCTTATTGTAGGCGTATTCATCCTGTCAAACAACGTGAAGGATGCGTTAAAGTGCGTGAGGTGAAGTGAGGTGAAGTGAAATCATTGAACAGGTATTTGATTGACAGCGTTCACTCCCACCTGTTTGTGGAGGTGCCAATGTGTGTGTGTGTGTGTGTGTGTGTGTGTGTGTGTGTGTGTGTGTGTGTGTGTGTGTGTGTGTTTGTGTGTGTGTGTGTGTGTGTGTGTGTGTGTGTGTGTTTGTGTTTGTGTGCACGTAGACTAGATATACTGTGAAATTGATACACATATACTGTACACGACACACACACACACACACACACACACACACACACACACACACACACACACACACACACACACACACACACACACCAGAATATTACCCTCCATGTGAGTGTAATATTTTAAGGCCGTCGTTCTTTTTCCATTTCTCTGGATATTCCATTTAACGCCAGACTTAAAATCCTCCCTGAGAGAGAGAGAGAGAGAGAGAGAGAGAGAGAGAGAGAGAGAGAGAGAGAGAGAGAGAGGAAAAAAAGAGAGAGAGAAAGAGAGAGTCAGAGATAGGTGCTGGTCAAATCTCAAAGTACAGCTGAGATGATGTATTTAATAGTATGTTGAATGTAAACTTAACTTCTTTTCTAATCCAAAAACATTCATTTTTTTCTCCTTTATTTTTTAATGAGGTAGAATGTATTGTATAGAAAATGGAATGAAATTGTGTGTGTGTGTGTGTGTGTGTGTGTGTGTGTGGGTATGTTATAAACGTTTCGATCCCATTTACTCAGGCAGACTCTCCAGCAGATCCTCTTGAAAGCATTCTTCGCCACCGTTCTACCGACGTCTCGCCTCCCCTTATAGATTTTTCATCCCGGCCGACCCTCCCCGCTGACAGCAAAGCAAATATTATTAAATGACGCAGTTCACCATTCCTTCTCCCTCTCCCAAGCGTCGTAAACTTTGAACAAGGGAAACTCTCTTCTAAGGAGGGGGGGGGGGGGGGGGGGCTGGTGGGCTGGGAAACTTTAATGAAGGGGTTTTATTTTTTGTATTGGGATTAAAACTTTTGGGTCGCATGATGGAAGGAAGCTTTGTGTTTGTCTGGGTTCCTACGGAGAAGAAGAAAAAAAAGTTTGTGCTGATTCAAAGGCTTATTTAAAGGTTTCTTAGCTTTTGGAAACTGGAAGGAGGAAAAGAGAGAGTGAGAGAGAGTAAGTGAGTGAGGTAAAATAAAATAGGCATTGAAATAGGTCTTGTTTGTTAAGTGGGATCATTATACTTCCTTCCCTTTGCTGTATATAGTTGAGAGTAACCTAACGTGTGTTACTAGAAGTCTTAATACTGTTTAGTAGTTGTCTGGTAGAAAAAATAGTTACACACACACACTCATAACTCGTCTTTAGATCAAATATGAAAGGAAGGAGTTAATATCTTAGTAAAACAAAAGAATCCTTCTCGGTGTGTTTCAGATTATTTTTCCAAGATTGCACTTCGCACATTACAAAATTCCAGCCTTAATCTGCACCTGTTGTATTTACTCTGGCGTGCTGGAGCCTTGATAAGATGAGCTTCACCTGGCCGGCACCTTCCTTGATGAAGCAGCGCTAATTACTGCCCGCTAGAGCTCACCCACGTCCCTCCCTACCTACCTACCTACCTGTGAGGAGCTTACCTTACCTACGTACCTGCTGATGTAGCCTCGTTAATTAAAGGTTGATTTATGTTTCTTACGCTCACCTTGATGAAGCATATATTAATTAAGCTCACGTAGACTAGAGGATTGATTAGTCCTTTCTGAGTAGGTGAATGAGTGGTGCGACACTATCTACCTCCCCTCCCTGCCTCCACCCTTCCCGCCCCCCTGCCTCCCCCACGACTTGACTCTCGCCAGAAGATTGACTGCCTCAGGCCACGAAGACGATGCTGTAAGGATGATGAGGCTCTTGAAGGGACTCTAGGCTAGCTGGCTCAGTGCAACGTGTTGATTGATGCTCTGGCCTACAAAGACGTGTTCTGTATAGCTCTCTGGGATGCGAGTTTAATAATTTCCTACATATGGTTAATGTGGAATATAAGTGACATTTTGGGGGGTTTTTTCAGTTCAAATGTTTTTTTATTTTAGTTTGTGTTCAATGGCATCAGTTCCGTTTTCTATGTCCAGGATGATTAAGTAACAAAGTGGAGATGTACCTTTGCGGCTGCCTCCTTCTGCTTAATTAATTCCCATTCCCTCATCACTTAGCGGCCAGTGGCTCTCTCTCTCTCTCTCCCTCTCTCTCTCTCTCTCTCTTCTTCACTTCTCCCTCCGCCCCCCTTAACATCACACGTGTCACAAGTGCTCCCTGGGCGTCGTGCTTCCCGCCCTTAGCTTAGCCTTACCCTTGCCTCAGCCTCTCACTAAACGACATCACTTGATATCACACATGAAGGATGAATCAGTTTAGTTCTGTGTTGTGATAAAATATATTCAACTTTATTTAAATGAGAGAGGAAGGTGAAGATAGAGTGAGAGAGTGTATTAAAGGGTAGAAAGGGAGGTTACGCTATTATTATTTCCTGCTCCCTTTCACCCTTTGCCTTTTCTCCCACCCTCCAACGGCTGTGAACTACATAGCTTCTGAGGCATCTTATAATACTATCGATTATATCCTCCTCGAATGCCAAAGTAATTAATTTATATTTTTTCATCAGGCTATTAAAATCTATAGGGATAGGCCTATATACCTACCCTTCAGGTCCTAACAATGAATTACTGGGAGAATGTTGAATATTTAACTGGGAGTGTGAATGCTGAGTGTGTAGCTACTGGTCAGTCTTGTACCGGGAGGAGCTTCAAACCTGGCTTCGTCCTGCAGGTCTTGAGGTGAAGCTGGCGGACTTTATGAAGCTTGATTGATGCTATTGATGAAGCTAGCAGGCAGATTCACCCTTCCGTCCTCATCCTCTCAACCCTTATCTTTGCGTATCGACCCCTTATCATTTTTTATTTCTTTCACTTGACCCGAGTTCCTTCGCTCAGGTCCATAATCTATTTTTTTTTATCATCATCATCATCATTATCATTCTCTACTTAGTTAAGAGTAGAGAGATAGACTTAATGACTTGCTTAGAGGTGGTTCTGGGGGTGTAGTGCATTGTGGGGTTTGATTACTGTGTTGCACGAGAGGGAGGTAGAGGCAGAGGCAGAGGCAGAGGCAGAGGCAGAGGCAGAGGCAGAGGCAGAGGCAAGTCTAAGCGATCGATTAATATGGACGAGGCTGTCTCCTCTCCTCCCACGATGAGCGAGACAATTAGCTGAGTCTCCTCCCCTGACCTCCACGACGGTGCGCTGCTGTGTCGTTAAGAGTGGGAAAATTTGTCCTCAGGCATCCACCAACAGCGGGAATGAGTAATCTCACGCGTTATAGTATTTTTACCTTTATATGCTAACGCCGTAAAGATGCAAGTCCGGCTCCAACGTGCATCTTTCGCAAATATTTTCTGCTTGGAATGATTGCAAAGTTTTAAAGTTGGTCTTTTTTTTTTTTTGTTCTTATCTCGTGCAAAGTATAATTAACTGGCTTTCCCCCAAAAAAATACGATGCACATGTTTATTAAGAAAAATCCTCCGGGTGTTTTACGGTTGAAATTGGCAGCATTTCGCAAGACTGAGGCCCTTCCCCCTCTACCCTCCCTCCCTCCCCTCCCTCCACCCACACTTTCCTTCCCTCCCGCCCCTCCACCCTCCCCCCTCCATGGGCCAAGCGCGCCAGAGGTGAGAGAGGCGTGGCAAGGCAACACACTCTAGAGGAAGTAATGCTGCTTTTGTTGTTGTTGTTGTTATTATTATTATCATTAATATTAATAGTAGTAGTAGTAGTAGTAGTAGTAGTACTCTATATAGATGCAGATATACTAGAAAGAGGAAAATCTGGTAGTATTAGGAAATAAAGTAAAAGAAAAAAAGTTGACGTGAAAGAATGCTAGAGAGAATATCTGTAAACCACCTGTGTGTGTGTGTGTGTGTGGGTGTGTGGGTGTATGTGTGGGTGTGGGTGTGGATATGGATGTAGGTGATCAAATGTCTGTGAAATGCGATAAGGTTGATATTATAGACCGTGAAACATTGATACATTGTAGGAAAAAAAAAGAAAATGAAAAAAAGGGAAATAAAATGTTGGAGGTGATATAAAACTCTATTAAATGTCAACGTTAGAAGTGCAATGCTGTGTCAGGATTAGAGAAGAAGATATCCTACTAATACTTCCCTCTCTACCTGCAGGACGGGGTGCGTGAATACAGTGAATGCAAAAAAGAATAGTCTAGTAAATTCATTAGTACAAAAGAGTGAAGGAAGGAGGCAAGGAAGGAAGGAAGGAAGGAAAGCAGCGGTGGAAGGGAAAGTGCAAGTGTTTGATGTTTGTTGTTCACTCGTGGAGGTAAAAAGGAAACGTGAGACTAGGAATTGTTTTTTTTTTTTTTTTTTTTTTTTTTTTTTTTTTTTTTTTTTTATTGAATGAACAGATGATATCCAAGCTTGCAATTTTTTTTTTTTTTTTTTTTTTTTTTTTTTTTTTTTTTTTTTTTGTATCATAGTTGAAAAAAAGTGTTCAGTGCTTGTACACATATACATACAATTTTTTTTTTTAAGTGTTAATTCTTATATATATTGAAACTAGAACTAGAAATGTAAAGAAAAGTTGATAAAAAAAATATAAGCTTCACTAGAATCCATAACAGAGAAAGAGAAGAGAGAGAAAAAAAAAAGAGAAAGAGAGAGAGAGAGATAGTGAGATGAGATGAATTACCAAACGATTCATTTTCTTTGCTGATCTGATTTCTTTCTTTATTTTTTTTCACTTGGCAGAATTTTAAGTCATAGGAGATGGATGTACGGTACGGTACAAGCTGACTTTCTTTGTTGTTGTTGTTGTTTGTTTGTTTGTTTGTTTGTTTGTTTGTTTTTCTCTCTTTTATCTGCATTGGTACCTGGGTTAGGTTACTGTAGAGAAAAGTGAGATGAGTGTTGAGTAGATACGTATATTCTTTTTTATCCCTTACCTATGCCGCCGGTAGGCTTAATGGAGGCCTTAGAAGCTTAGATGATCAGCCTCCGCCCGTTAGTAGCGCGGGTTAGAATTTTTTTTAAAGCCACGCCTCGTTTCATATAGTGAGGCTCATGCTACCAGCGGAAGCTCCTCGCGCATATAGCTTTGCAGTCCCGTCGAAGATAGTGTTATGGCAGCATGTGGGTGACCTTAGACCACTCGGCGGTATTACCATTGAAAAGTGTGTGTGTGTGTGTGTGTGTGTGTGTGTGTGTGTGTGTGTGTGTGTGTGTGTGTCTTGGTAATCCTTCTGTAGACACCCCATCCTTCACACACACACACACACACACACACACACACACACACACACACACTTCAGCATTATTTACCGCCTCATTCACGGCTGCCGTAATTTTCATAAAGCAAGGGAGAGACGTGCTTAGGGCAGGCGGCTGAGGGGAATTGATCAGGGGGCGGCGCGCCAGGACCGCTCAAGAGAGGGGAGGACGGAGCAAGTTGTGCTTTTTAATGAAGGCCCGGGTTACTGATAATTTGCGTTCTTGCTGATTATCAAATTATCTATCTTTCCTCCCATCCTCTCCTCCTCTCCCCTCTCCTCCCTTCCCTCCCTGTCGTGCTGTCTCCCTGTACGTAGGCAATCCACATGTCATTATTGAAAAGAAAGGGTTGGGTTAATCTCATAATTTTGCTTGCTGCATTGTGTGTCTCTATTTCTTCCTTCATTTCTTTTCCTCCCTACTTTTATTTTCTCTCCTCACTCATTTACCTTACCCTACGTCCCTCCTTCACTCCTTCTCACTTCCCCTTTCTTCCATTTTTCCTTCCTCTTTGTTCTTTCTTCACCCTCGCTTCGCCTCGCCTCTCCTCTCTTTAACACACAGGGTTAGAGAAGCTTAATCAAGGCGAGGCAGCGTGAGTAGCTACCTTCCTTCCTTCCCCTTGTGGTAATATGCTTTCCCTCCTCCTTCAAGCTATGCCCTCACGCTGTCTGTCTGTCTGTCTGTGTGCCTGTCTGTCCGTGTGTATCAGGAACGTAACTCAACTATTATGGTCCTAATGTGTTGATGGTGGTTCAATGTGTAATGTGTTTTTTTTTTCTCTTTCTCTTTGCAGGTACGTTGTGCAATAATCAAGTGTTCCGGTGACTCAATCGGAGGTACTTAGGAGGACTTTCTTTGGTAAGTTGTCATAGCTGTGTGTTATGTTATGTTCAGGAGTGTTGTTAAGATTTATATATATTTGTGGAAACCTTTACGTCGTGTAGGTGTGGTATGGGTTAGGAGGTCTTGTCAGTATACATAAGTTTATTCGCATATACGTATTAACCTTAAATGGCTTAGACATATACATGAGTGAGATGTTTTGCTAGTTAATAAGTTTCAATAGCTCAGAAAAAGGCTGCATCTGAGTCCTCGTGTGTGTGTGTGTGTGTGTGTGTGTGTGTGTGTGTGTGTGTGTGTATGTGTGTGGGGAGGAAGGGGGGAGGACAGTCATAGAACCTCACGAGACCAAACAAAAGAATAAAAGTTCATACATAGCGTTTAAGAAGATTTTTGAAGGTATGCAGAAAATCGCGTTCAGTCTCGTGTCCATTAATTTTCATCTATTTCCTTCATCTTTACTGGTACGCGTGCTTCGGTAGGCTTGTTAAGTAGCTCGTAACCTTTCAATCCCTCCTTACCCTTTCCGTCCTCCCTGCCCTGCTTCCCTCCGTCCCTCCTCACCTCCCTCACCTCTTTTTCCTCCATCTTATCGGCCAATATGTTGAGGAGATAATAAACTTAACCCATCCGCTTAAGCTGGAAAAAAATATTGTTTCCAAGCATCACGAAGGCGGCTGGGGAGACACGCAAGGAGGAGGAGGAGGAGGAGGAGGAGGAGGGGAAGAATGAGGCAAGGAAACGAGACAAAGATAATTGATAGAGGATAAACGAGAGAAGGAAAAAGTGTTAGGAGAAGAAGGGAAAGAGAGGAGAGAAGAAAGAGGAGGAAGAAGAGGAAAGAGAT
>JAXIVD010001082.1:67481-69981 GCA_036785275.1 Cancer borealis
TCTCCTCCACGCCTTATGTTACTTTATTCTTCGTATATTATCATCCTTATTATTATTATTTATTTTTACTGTTTATCTCATCCTACATTAACATCCCAATAATTCCTGATTTATATTTGAATTCTCTTTCTCTCTCTCTCTCTCTCTCTCTCTCTCTCTCTCTCTCTCTCTCTCTCTCTCTCTCTCTCTCTCTCTCTCCTCTCTCTCTCTCTCTCTCTCTCTCTCTCTCTCTCTCTCTCTCTCTCTCTCTCTCTCTCTCTCTCTCTCTCTCTCTCTTTTTTTTTTTCTCTCTCTCTCTCTTCTTCCCCCTCAGCAAGCTTCTTTTTTATATTACTTTGCTCCCTCCCTCGCCCTTGACCACTCACACCACCACATTTTTTTGTTGTGTATTTTCTTTATTTTTACTTTCTCTGTGGAGGAACTCGGGGGCGACACACTCCATCTTTATTTGCTCTGCCTTTTCTTTTTGTTGGGAGGGAGAGGGAAGGTGGTTTTAAAGTCGTTTGTGGATGGAACATTATGCTGAGATTGAGCTGATCCCAGAGAGAGAGAAAAAAAAAAAGAGAGAGAGACAAGAGAAGAGAGATAGATAAGAATATAATGTTATGCATCGATTAAGTCAATTCTCAAATCATACACTTTATATCTATCTGCTTTATTCATTTATTTTTTGGTCTGTCTTGACGTAATTACTTATTTATTTATCTTATCGTCAATTTCCATATGAAATGAGTCCGCTGTATGCTATTAATTTATTTGTCTATCATATTTTCCTCCTCTTCTTCCTGCCTGCCTTTCCCCCAACTCCTCCTCCTCCTCCTCCTCCTCCTCCTCCTCCTCCTCCTCCTCCTCCTCCTCCTCCTCCTCCTCCTCCTCCTCCTCTTGCGTCCCTTTACAGTCAACAGGAACCACTTCAAGTCCTAACAGTGTCCTTCATAATTAATCTGGCAAACTTGTACTGAATTATGACTCTTGTACCGCACACACGAAGCACATTAAGAGAGGGAAGGCACTTACAAATATCACGGCTTATTTCTGTTTCTTTTCCTCTCTCTCTCTCTCATCTAGTACCTCTCTCTATCTCTCTTTCTCTCTCTTTAGTTCTTTTTTTTCGTGTCCGCAGGCGAGGGGAAGCACCGAGGGCATAGACGTTCTCTTTGTAATGATAAAATCGGATTGTCTTTCCGACTCGTGTCTCCTTTGGCTGGTCCTCTTGTGCAAAGTATGAGAGGGAGGGAGGGAAGGAGGGAGGTGGAGAGGTAGAAAGGAGGAAACAACGTAATGGTAATGAGAGATATTGTTCGTGGTTGAAACTCCTTTACCTCCTCCTCATCCTTGTCCTCTTCCTCCTCGTCCTCCTCCTCCTCCTCCTCCTCGTCCTGCCATGAGATCTAGTGCTTTAAGTTATGAAGACTTGAAGAATAAATGCATTTTGTCCTCGTGTATATATTAACATTTCCGTCTTTTGTTCCGTGTTTTCAGGCTGCGAGGTTATTTTATTTTATTTTATTTTTTTTTTATCTTGGGTTTTGTATATAACGTGAAGAGTCAGTTAGTCAGTTAGAGTCAGTTAGAGTCATTCCCTGCCTCCCCCCACGCTTGTTTCTTCCCTTCCGCCTCTCTTCCTTCCTCTTCTTTCCTCCCCTGCCTCCTCCTCCTCCTCCTCCTCCTCCTCCTCCTCCTCCTCCTCCTCCTCCTCCTCCTCCTCCTCCTCCTCCTCCTCCTCCTCCTCCTCCTCCCTCACCCCGCCAGAGGGAAAACCAGTGTCTTCTTCAACACACCAATTAATTATTTATTTTATTCCTTGTAACTTATATCTCATGCTGAGGAGGAAGGAGGGGAAGAGGAGGGAGAGGAGGAGGAGAAGGAGGAGGAGGAGGAGGAGGTGGAGGGGGAGGGGGAGGGGGAGGACGTGGTAGTCTGCAAGTAATCGGTGTATGAATTAAAAAATAAATTAATATTTCTTTGATGTCAAGGTGAACAGAAAAACCAAAAAATATAACTTCCTTGATTTTTATTTATCTTTTAATTTTTTCCTCAAGCCGCGTATTTGAGTTGCAATTATCTGTGTAAACTAAACTAGAATAAACTTATGATGCAAGATTCTGCTCTATGCTAAAATAATCTTGCCTAACCCTCTTCCCCCCTCCCAACACACACACACCAAGCACCTCACAGCCTTTCAGTGTATGTGTGTGTGTGTGTGTGTGTGTGTGTGTGTGTGTGGTTGATGTGTGGCGTCTAGTCTGTGCCAATATAAACAATGATAACCTGAAATATTTGCTTTCCTTCCTATTATTCAGCAGCAATAAGAATAATGACAACACGAATAACATGTATAATGAATGATAATAATGATGTTAAAGATAATGAATGCAATGTCTCGTGTACAGATGTATGAGTGATAGGATGTGAATATTCAAGGTTTTCAGTGATAGATATATTCATTTTATAGAATTGTATCATTTAAGTATAAAATAGCAAGAACTCTTTCCCTCTT
>JAXIVD010001082.1:74981-92481 GCA_036785275.1 Cancer borealis
TTGGCTTGTTAAGTCGAGGTCATTTTGCTGGCGGAGTTGACCTGGGCGTCCGTCCGTGTGAGGCGTTCCTTCTGTTTATCCTTGTTCTGTTCACGATGTCTGTTCAGTACATGTCCTATACACGTCCTAGTTATTCATGGTTTTGGTCTCGTATGTTACATGTAGTATTATAAACCTCATTTGGATTCACTAACATCGCTTCCTTGATCATTATCACTAAAAACTTCAAACCTTCAAAAAATAATAAAAAGATAAAGTTATACACAATATCCTTCATTCCTTGACATCCTACACGGAAAATAATAGCAACCATAAATATCCTCCTGGTTAGGCGACGTCCTGCTGAAGGAGGGAAGAGGAAGGAAGGAGTTAGGAGGTCAGAAGGCTCCTTGAGGGACGCCACTTTAAGGTCTTCCATCCACGGTCAGGTGGTGGGAGACGGGGAGAGACACTGACACTCAAATCTCGGCAGGAAATTAGGTGGAAGGGAAGACACGACAAGCTTTCCGGGAAGTGAGGCTGTGCAGGGAGGAAGAGGAAGAGGAGGAGGAGGAGGAGGAGAAGGAGGAGGAAGAAGAGAAACCTGAAATATATAAGTAACAAGTTTGTCTCTGGTGAATAAAAGTACAGTATTCTAGAGATATTTATGACTAGTTAGAGAAAGAATATGATTAGGTATGGTGGATGAGGACGTAAAGGAATGAATGAGGAGGAGGAACAGGAGGAGGAAGAAGAAGAAGAAGAAGAAGAGGAGGAGGAAGAGGTATCACTCTCTGTCCCGGATGGATTCTCTTCCTTCTCCTCTTACTTCCTCTTCTTGTATTTCTCTGCTTTTTTTAATCTCTTCTTCCTTCTTTTCTCCTTCCTCCTCCTCGTCCTTCTCATCCTTCTCATCCTCATCTCCTCTTCCTCACTCATCTTCCTCTACTACTTATCCATATCCTTCTCTTCCTCATTCTATGCTAGCTTTATTCAGAAGATATTATACATTATTATCAACTATTATTATTAGTAGTATATATTGTTATCTTCACCAATTAATATAACTTCATTTCCATGTATTGATGTCATTAATATTCATTGTTTTTCTTCCTTCTCTTCGTTTTCGTGGTTCCTCTCCTTATCACAGATTCGTGCATGATGATAAGGTTGATTATTGCAGATTTCACGTTAATACCTCCCTTGTAGCATTGCACGAAGGGGGTGATGTCGTGCTGGCGCTTTGGAGGAGGGAGGTGGAGAGGAGGGTAAAGGGGGAGGAAGGTAGGTAGGGAGAAGGGCGAAAGGGGAAGGAAGGAAGGGTGGGAAGGAAGGGAGGTACGGAGGAGGCTGAGAGGAGAGCCAAGGGGAGAGGGAGGAGGGCCAAGAGGGGAGGGAGGAGGATTAAGGGAGGGAGGGGGTGTACCTGTGCGTGACGGGTGCTGTCTCACCTGTGCCTGGGAGCTCACAGGTGTACTGATACTTCCTGGTGAGGCACTAACACCTGTGGCAACCCTGAAGTGTGTGTTGACCTGTGTGTGACCTGACCAACACACACACACACACACACACACACACACACACACACACACACACACACACACACACACACCTCCCCACTCGTGCAGCATCCACCTCTCACCCCAGGCAAGGCAGGAGGCGAGGGTAGAGTTGCATCTCCCATCCCACTCAGCTGATGATCCTCTCCTCTCCTCCCTTGGGTCGCTGTCTCATTGGGAATAAACAAGGAAATCCATGGATGCCTCTCAAGATACAGGCAATGGTACCGCTCCCTCTCCCTCCCACGCCAGTGCTAAATAGGTCATTAGCCGTGTGACTCCCTTGCTATATCGGAACTTCCAAATTGATCTGGAGATTACAGCCACTCTCCCCCTCGGCATTAAGACGGTGATAAGCCCTCGCAGACCCTTAGGTGCGGAATTCCCTTGGATTGTGCATCGTAACTTGGTCCTATCTGCAGTGAGGCGAGGCAGATCACTTACTCTGATATTCCTGGAGACATGGAAGAGGATCCTGCCAGGTGTCGTGCCCTGAAGGGAGATTGACACCAATATCTGACGTTTTGGGCCGTGATGGTGAGCCTGCCCGCGCGAGGTTGGAGGAAGAGAAGGAGAAGAAGGAGGAGGAGGAGGAAGAGGTAGAGTAGGAAGAGGATCAGAAGAACATGAAGAGGAAGAGGAGGAGAAGGAAGAGGTAGAGTAAGAAGAGGATCAGAAGAACATGAAGAGGAAGAGAAGGAGGATGTGAGAGGATCAGAAGAACATGAAGAAGAGGAAGAGGATGAGGAATAGAAGGAAGAGGAGGAAGATAATCAGCAGAAGAGTAAGATGAAGGATAAGGAAAAGTTGAAAGAGGAAGAAGAAGAAGAAAAGATGGAGGTAAGAGGCAAAAATAAGAAGAAAAAAAAACTTATATTACAGACAGAAACAAAAGCAGAAAACCAAAACAAGAAGAGTAAAAACGAAAAAAATAAGACAATTAGGAACAGAAAAAGACACAAACGGAACACAACAAGACGAAACGAAATACATAGAACACTTAGAAGCACATACAAGATACACCAAACCAACTAGGAATTCCTTCTCCAGAACAAGAATTGATATATATGTTATAGTGAAAAAATAACACAAAGATTTCGTGTAGTACCTATAGATAGCACAGAGTCTTGGTGGTGGTGGTGGTAGTGGTGGTGGTGGTGGTGGTGGTGGTGGTGGTGGTGGGGAAGGGATACTCAGGGTAAGGATGTAAAGAGAGGAAGAGGGGAAGGGAGAGTGAGAAGAAAAGGAAGAAAATAGAGTTAAAAGCGGTTGAGAAAATAGAGGGGCATGTTGTGTGTGTGTGTGTGTGTGTGTGTGTGTATGTGTATGTGTGTGTGTGTGTGTACATAGAAACATTTATGGAGTTTGTTCAATTGAGAGAGAGAGAGAGAGAGAGAAATACAACTGAAGTATACATTGTCTTATCTATATACATACATATGAATCAAACTTATATATAAAAATCAAAATGCAAAGATTTTTCTCTACATCACCTTTAGAGAAAAAGAACCACTTTGAACATCGTCTGTATCTCGTTTTCTCTATACATGGAAGAGAGATTTATAAAGAGCAGGTGTTTGAAAGTGTTCCCTCCTGTGCTTGTCATCCTTCCCGCAGCCAATGCAGAGGGCGGTCGGGCGGGGTAGGACGGGTGGAAAGGGGAAGCTCAAATGAGACGGAAGAGGAGGGGAAATGAGGGGAGATTCAAGGATAAGAGAGAGAGGGAAAGCGTAATGTATCGAGTGAAACAATAGTAAGATTGGATAAAGAGACAAATGACTTAGCGAGAAATTCTGAGGACATAACTAGAGAGAGGAGGAAGAGAATGAGGAGGAAGAAGGGGTCAGATGAGGGGAGAAAAGAGAGAGAGAGAGAGAGAGGGAGAGAAAGAGAGAAAGAAGAGAGATAGAGAGAGAGGGTAGGGGGAGAGAAAGACAGGGAGGTAAGGGGGAGGGATGGTGATTTTGTGGTAAATTATAATCTGTGTTTAAATTAACCTGCTGCTAACACGAAGCATTAAAGAGGATGACTTGGTTGAGGTGGTGGTGCTGCTGCTGCTGCTACTGCTGCTGTTGCTTACCCTGCGAGGAAATGCATCTGTACTTGTCCTTCATATGATTAACACGTGTCCTTGTATCTACCTGTGCGCACCTGTAACACCTCTACCTCCACTACTGCCACCTGGACGTGACTGAGTACCTGTGTGCCTCTAGAATACACCTGTGTGGGGATATGCCTCTGTAGACACTGCTGTTATGTGTTTTTTTTATGTATATCTGGATGCACCTGTACGAGACACACCTGAATATGTATACTTATTAATGATTTCTTACATCTGCCTTGAAGAAGTATACCTGGAAAAATCAAAGTGTGTGTGTGTGTGTATGTGTGTGTGTGTGTGTGTGTGTGTGTGTGTGTGTGTGTGTGTGTGTGTGTGTGTGTGTGTGTGTGTGCGTGCATGTAAATAGTGCCACTTACAGTCATCCTGGAATCAGTGAGTGGCACAGGTGATAACAAGGACAGTAATTGCTTGTTACCAATTGACATTTCTACTGATGGCGAGATTTCTTTCCTCCCTTCCTCCTTCCCTCCCTGTGCCCCCCTCCAACCCTCCCTCCCTCCCTCCCTCCTTCCCTCCCTTCCTCCCTCCCTCAGTCACGATATATTACCATAAGTATGTTGCGATCGGTAGTGTTTTTATCCTCAATCTAAAATGAGTGTACAGATAGTGGGTGCATGATGCCTCCCTCCCCTCCTTCACCTCCTTTCCCTCTTTCCCCTCCTCGGCCCCGAAGGCAAGATAAGGATCCCACGTGGCGTCCCTTCCTGCTCTGTGCATGACATAACACATCTACACACGCACACGCACGCGCACACGCACATGTATACTAGTGAAATGACATAATATCTTCCTCTGCTTTGCTCTGGTGGGAGGTCAGTAACACTTTATCCTCCTCTTCTTCCTCCTCCTCCTCCTCCTCCTCCTCCTCCTCCTCCTCCTCCTCCTCATGGCGTGTCGGAGATAGAAGATACTCGTCCACACCACGGCTTGCAAAATTACCATAATGCATGTGTTTGGGTTGATAGCATAGTGGAGGGGGCGATATCCCCTTCTAGCAGGGGGGCGGATGACTGCTGGATTGCACACTTAACCACCACCACTACCACCACCACCACCACCACCACCACCACTACCACTTGCATCACCACTTTTCTCTCTTCCTCTATGCACTCATCACACCAGCCTATAGGTATTAACACCACTATCATTACCCCATGTCATCACACCAGCTCTACACCACTTCCTACACCACCACAGCCACCAGCCTACACCACTCCCTCACCCTGCCTCCCCTGCCGCCCCTACCGCCATTACCGCTGGCTATTAATCATCTGAAGGCCTCTCCCCTGCCTCTCTCCTCTGCCATCACGTGTATAATGGAAACATGGTAGAATCATGAGTGTAAAATTAGGTTTAGACCGTCCCCCAGAATGTATGGTTACCTATACTATACATTATTATACATCTTTTTTTTCTTCTTTTTAGTGTCTCTCTCTTTCTCTTTCTCTTTTTCTCTCTCATTCAATTTGTCCATTTTTCCTCTAATCCTTTTTTTTTTTCATTTTGTAATTTTTTTTTTTTTTTTTTTTTTTTTTTTTTTTTTTTTTTTTCTCATTGATTCCATGCGGTTTTGTTTCTCGTTAATTTTTATTAATTTTTTTCTCTCTTTCCTTTCTTATTTATGTTGTATTTTCCTTCCTGTCATCGCTTCCTACTTTACATTTTCAATATTTCATCACAACACCCACCTTTCTGCATCCCTTTAAAATAGAGAGAGAGAGAGAGATTATTCCCTAAGGCCTCGTTTATAGGCCTGAGGAGGGGGGAGGGGCGTCAACAGGCTGCAGAGGGAAGGGGGGGAGAGAAGGGGAGGAGATGGAGGGGAAGGGAGGAAGAGAAGGAAGGGAGAACAATATAACAGTGAAAGGCAGCCTCGAGTTTGGCCCAAATATTACCCATAATATCGATCGTTTTAAGGAGATACATCGACTTTCATCACCAACATGTGTTTAAAAATTCCTGGTTGGTGTTTGAAGCCAAAGGGTAATGATGTATACTTTTTATTATGGTTTAGAAGACGATGTTAGGATCCAAGTCTTCATATGTTGCGCGAGGTTGTCTTAGTAAGGTTAGGTCAAGAGGTGTGGATAGGTATGGATGTTTGATTTTGTATGTGTATGGTATCTCTTTCTTATTCTCTCTATCTCTCTATCTTATTCTCTCTCTCTCTCTCTCTCTCTCTCTCTCTCTCTCTCTCTCTCTCTCTCTCTCTCTCTCTCTCTCTCTCTCTCTCTCTCTCTCTCTCTCTCTCTCTCTCTCTCTCTGTGTTCTTTCTACTTCATTCCCCCTCCCTCTCTTCTTTAATATTTTCCTCCTCCTTTCTCCTCTCCCTCCCACCCTCTTTCTCTCTCTCTCTCTCTCTCTCTCTTTCTCTCTCTTTCCATTTCGTTCATTTTTTCTGCCTACATTCATTATCCCTTCGTCTCATTTCATCTCTTTCCCTTCCCCTTCCTTCGCTTCCCCCTTCTTCTCCCTCTCTCTCTCCCTCTCTCTCTCTCTCCTTCCCGCCACCATCTTTCCCTTTTATCCTTTCCTCTCTGTCCCCTCACGCTCTCCCTTTCTCCCTTGTTTCTTCCCTCACTTTACTCCCTTCAACACCACGCCATCAAAATTCCACCCCTTCCCCCCTCTCCCCTTACTGTCTCCCCTCGCATCTCTCCCCTCCCCGTGGCGTCTCCTGGGGAAGGCTTGAAGGCGTGTGCTGTACTGATTATCTGGAGGGCGTGTATGGTGTGGTGTGGTGTGGTGTGGTATGGTGGAGTGGGGTGGGCACCTGACGAAGGAACAATTGTTATTAAAATTGCTATTATTGTTATTATTATTATTATTATTATTACTGTTATTGTGTTCCTATTGGCAATTTTGTTTTCTTTTGTGTTGTATTTTAATGAATTTTGGAGTTTATTGTGATTTTTCTTGAGTTCCCTGAAAAAAAAAAATGATTGTGTTGCTGCGTTAAAAGTGGTCAAAAAGATAGAGCTAAAGAGAGAAAGAGAAGTGAATATTCCTCTATGCATGAATATAAATAAAACAAATAGATAAAGAAAAAAGATAGCAAGAAATATAAACTCAAAACAAAACACCTTAAGGAAACAATATAAATCCTACTCTTCTCGCATCCTTCATCCTTCAGAGCTGGTTGTGGATGTTCCCAGGGGCTGTAGAGGCAATAGGAGGCGTCTTACTGTCCTCACCGCCTCATACTGAACACGTGGCCATCCCCTTTACCCTCCCACACCCCGATAAAGGGAATCACCATAACATTCTCTTAATCATTAAAGTCTCCCATCGCGTCCTCAAGAATAGTTTGTGTCACGTATTGAGTCTCGTTTTCTTTCAAGAGTTTTTTTGTTTTTGTTTGGGCATTGTGGTTAAGTGTGAAGTGGTGGTGGTGGTGGTCGCCAAACTTACATTATAGTCTCCGGATCAACTAATCAAATTTATTCTTCTTTGCGTCCTCCCTTGAGAGTCCAAATTACCCCCACCCTACATTTTTTTCCCCTCTCACGCCCCTTTTCTTTTGTCCTCTTTCCCTTCCATCGCTGAGACCCCTGCTACAGTCTCTCTCTCTTTCTCTTTTTTTTCTCTCTCTTTTTCTCTCTCTCTCTTTCTCTCTTTTGTACTCACACACTTTCTGGTGTTTCATCTCGCCTCAATACTGATATATAACATTTTCTTTCTTTCCATCACATTTATCTTTTCTTTGCATTCACGTCGCATTTCCTCGCTGGCTACGTTATTCTTCCTTCCTTCCTTCCTTCCTTCCTTTCTTTCTTTCAGTCCGAGGAAAACTGAAGCTTCATCTATAATTATATTCACATGCATTATTTTCTTTTGACTTCATTGTTTATTGGTACCATTTTTTTTTATCTATCTTTTTTTGCCTCCTTGTTTTGTATTTTATCGTCGAATCCATTTTTGTGGTTTCTTCTCCTCCCTGAATCCAGACATCGGGTCTCGGCCTTCCATCACTTGAAACTTTGATGTGGCTCCCCGGTCGTCCTCTTTCCAAATATTTTCTGGTGCCTCCGTCCATTTTTCTGCGTCATGAAGAAAGCGAAAGACAGACTCAAAGTCAGGTTGGACAGAGCCGGCAAGAAATTGGTGTTTGGGTTCCCTGCTGCATTGGCTCGAGGGTATGTTTTAGAACCCTCGACAAGATGGTCTAAGCTTTTGAGAATTTAAAGACGCGCACACCCACTGGAGGCGCCTTCCCGATGGACTCGTTGATGAAGGTTATTTCATCCCAAAGTCTCTGGTCAAAAAGTTGGTGTGGTTACTAGGCTTCAGCAGTTTATGAAGGGAAAAGTGTGAGGATTTCGTATTGATAAATAATCTGGTTTTAAAATAGCTTACTTGTAACTTGTGTTGAGTCAAGATCGAGGTGATGATAATAATGATAGTAATAATAATCTATTCTAAGTCTGGCTTCCGAGGTCATGAAATACTGAGTGCCGCTTTTGAGAGGCACGCAGGAGCCGCCTTCCACTTATCTGCCTGGAGCCGGAGACAGTTTCGTCCCAAGGCTTCGCTCGAGGCACCGCCGCCCGAGCTTAGTGTTTATGAATTTTGAATGGAATTGCCAAGTCCAGCCGACGGTATATGCTTCAGACCGTAAAGCAAGCACGGGCTTCATCTAGGTCTTTCTATAAATGGTGTAATCCGTGCTGTTGGAAGTGCACCAATATTGTCCAGGAAATAATATACAACTTCCATGACCGACTCCTCTCACCGCTGCTTGTACTGCTGCTGCTGCTGCTGCTGCTGCTGCTGCCGCCTCTGGTTCACTTCCTGTTCCACGTTTTTGGACGGATATCATTTCCTTGGGTTTTGTTTTTCCCTTTTCTTGCGCCATTCCTTTTTCTTCATTGTGTTGTCAGTGTCTGGCGGTGCACAGACGGGCGTCTCAAAGGCAACGCAGCCTGAGGCGACCAAGTCTCCCGGGAGACCACCACGTCATGTATAATAAAAGAGACGGTGCTAGGACGCCGGAATTCTGAGGTTGCATATGTCGCCTGTGTCAACTCCTGCAGGAATCATGGAAAGTCATGGTGTCTGGAATAGTTTACTGTTTAAATTCTTAATGCCTGAAATCTCCGTCTTCCTTGGTCGGACACAGGTGTGTGTTTGGCTGGCGTAACCTGTCATTCTCACCTCTGTCTGCTGAAGGTCCACGCGACAGTCTCCCTTGAGGTATCAGAAGCAACGTTCTCAAAAGCCTTTGGTTATAGTTTTCAAAAATGAACCCATGTCTTCATTACAATATTATTCGTGTGTGAAGGTGAATCGCTTGCTGTTGCTTCATCTTTGGAGAAACTGACATGAAATGCTTCCTGAATTAATGCTTCTCGGCGGCTTAGAAACGAGGCAGAGGAAGGTAAGACTCGTCTGGGTTTGCATTTGTGCTTCTATTTCATCTTTATTATTTGATTGTTGGTAGTTGGAAATCAAAAACTATTTTATTAAAGATGCAAGCCATAGAAAATAAAGCAAAAATCTCGGAAAGTGCACTCTGTTGTAAGCCTTTTGAGGACACATGACAAGACAACAAGGAGTTAGTAATTGACATTCCTAACTCAAAATCGTCAGTATTTTTTTTTCAATATCACAAACAGACTAAATCAAACCAGTTCATGAAAAGGAAGACGAGCAGTGAATGTGTAATCACATAAAACCTTCATATCAGGAGCATCGCACATAAAGCCGAGGCTGGAACCAACCCTCGGGACGGCTCCTCCGAGGTGCTGCATCCGCCACCGTGGGAACGTGCCCGCCGCCGCCTGCCGCCCATTACCCTCCGCCCTTCACAATCAAAAGAACCCACACCTGTACAACTTCAACCCACTAAACACTCTTAATCATCACTGTAAAGTAACACAGTATCTTCACGTAACAGTAGCAGGAGTAAGTAATAGTGACAGTAACAACAGTAGCAGCCCCTTCCCCTCCTTCTTCTCCTCTCCCGCCTCTCTCCCTCCCGGATGATTTGAAAACTGTTGCATCATCGCGGATCGATAACTCCATTCAAAAGACGCCACACGTCACGCCCAAAGCTCACCAGTTGTCGACAGTCCACGCTCATCAAAAAAAAGGGGGAAAAAATCACCTTTTATACTGTATTTCGTTCTACAATTTCCTATTTATCTCGCTATATATATACTTTTATAGCCGTGGGTGCTGTTCTACTTGATGTGGGTTTGTGGGTTTGGATAGCGTGGGTTGTGGGTTGGTTCGTGACTCACAGGGAGGGGCGGTGGCAGGGCGGCGGTCTGAGAAAACTTGGACATTATGAAGTGAGGGGAAAGATGTCGGCCGCAAGGGGAAGCAAATGACAGTATTAGCGAGTCATTTGTTGCGCTGGTTCAATTACATCACCACTCTATCACGGGTTATTGGAAGGCCCGTCCGTCTGTCCATCCGTCCATCCGTCTGTCTGTCTGTCTGTGGGTGGAGGCGCTGGTGTAGGTCGAAAACATTAACAACAACAACAATAAGTGCGTGTGTGTACCAATCATATCTTTCCAAGGACAAACAAGCCAACACGAAGCCCCTAAAATGGTCCCGTACCTCGCCCTGTGTCACACCACTTGATGCATCGCGGTAAACAAACACAAAAATCAGCTGCAGACAACCCTAATTAATTTCCGGAGCAAACAATAATTAAGTGCCACAGACCATTTATATGAGCACGGCGTCACATAACGTCCATAATGATACGTCTTGAGGGGAAGGGAAGGGAGGGGAAATCGCGGGGTCCGTAAGGGTGGAAAACGGCTAGGGGGCGTGTGAGGGGAGGGTAAGGAGGCGATGTAGAGGGGACGAGACTGGAACCAAGAGAAACGCTGAGGACAACACGTGTTTCTGGGCGCGTGTGAGGAGGGGCGACGCGCGTGTAGGATGGGATGGGGATGGAGGATAAAGGAGGGGAGAGAGAGAGAAAGAGAGAGAGAGAGAGAGAGAGAGAGAGAGAGAGAGAGAGAGAGAGAGAGAAGGGGGGGTGGGGAAATAGACATACAGACATACAGACAAAGAGAGGAGTGTCTGTTATGTGGTGACCCAGTGAGGATTCTGGTGTAAGGTCGCCTTCCTTCCCCTCCCCTTCTCCCCTCTATTGTTTTTCATGCTTTACTTTTCGTTTTTTCATTCCTTTTCCCTCTTTCGCACCCTCTCCCTCTCTTTCTCTCTCTCTCTATCTCTCTCTCTCTCTCTCTCTCTGTCTCTCTCTCTCTGTCTCTCTCTCTCTCTCTTTCTCTCTCTCTCTCACACATACACACACACACACACATGCATCGTAATATCACTAGCATTTTTTACTCTCAATTCTCCCCTCAGTTGAAAATTAAAAATAAAAGAAAAAAAAATTAGACTACTAAAAAGTTTATTGAATACAAGTCGTTGTGGAAGTCGTGAGGTTCTTCTCTGATCTCCGTCTGCAAAATACAAATAACTTTAATCCCAACGTCATAAAAGTCGCTATTAGAAGAGGGGAAGAGGAGGAGGAGGAGGAGGAGGAGGAGGAGGGGAAGAAGAGAAAGAGGAGCAAAGCGTGAGGGGAAGGAGAGAAAGGCTGGAGGGGTGTGGGGGAAGGTAAGAGGAGGAGGAGGGTGAGGGGAAGAGAGGAGAACAAGGGGAAGGAGAGAGATAGGGGCCTAAGGAACGAGGGGAACATATGGCCCACCAAGACAGAAGGGGACGAACAGACAGACAGACAGACAGACTAACTGCTCTGTTGTTGACTGTACACTCCTTTCCCTTCTATAACTAGGGTCTTCCTGCCTTCTATCCTCCCCTTCACCACCATCACAATCACAACTACAAAAACCTAAAGGAGGAGGAGGAGGAAGAGTCAATGCTGTGAGGTGTGTGTATAGGAAGACGCGTGGCTTGGCTGGGTTGTAACTAGGACAATGAAGGTGGGTTGGTGGGTTGGTGGGTTGGTGGGTGGGTGATGGGAGCCGTGTTTACCCTCAGGCTGTACTTCCCTCTCTTCGGGTGAGGGGACACTGTCGCGGCTATACATCCAGGCGGGAAAAAATATAAATGAAAAAAGAGGAGGAGGCTTCTGAGCGTCGTCCGATGGGGAGACTTAGGGGGCCAAGAGCCACTCCTGTCCATGGGGTGAGATGGGCCGCCTGATAATTGGGGCCGAGGAAGGCGATTGGTTGGGAATCTAAGGCTGGACGTTGAATGGAAGATTGGGATTAGGGAGGGATGGGTCTGAAAGGGTTATAAATGCAAGATTGAGTTTCTGCACAAGCTCTCTGATGGTGCTGATGATGATGATGGTCCAGATTACTAATGGAAATGCAGGAAGTAATTGATGATTGATTATGGTTTATAGATTACGCCAAGAGGAACTTATTTACATATACATCGTAAAGGGATCAAGTCTGGAACTGGAAGGAGGATCACTTATCAACCTCAATGACTGGAAAGTTGAATAATAACAATCATACAGTCTGGAAGCTTTTAAAGGTGGTCATTAGGAAGGAAAATACGAACAATCACTACATTTTAATAACCTAACCAAGGCTTTCCAGTATTCATGATCTGGAAACACGTGATTTGAGGTTAGTCAGGTCAATGGTGCTGCTGAAAGGTGAGGTGCAGCTGTGTAGTAGAAGCGGCACGCGAGGCACTGCTGGAAAGATCGTGTGGCACTGGAATGGTACTGTGTGACCCACGTGGTGCCAGCAACAGGTAACACACACACACACACACACACACACACACACACACACACACGGGGCCGCAGGGACGGGGAGAGGTATAGGAAAGGGGAGAACCTCTTTGTTTGTTATTGAATTTGCACTTTTGTTCCCGCTTCGACTTTGTTTTTGTTGTTCTTGTTGTTATTGTGGTGAAGACAGACTCAAAGACAAAGTGATGGTGGTGGTGGTGGTGGTGGTGGTGGAGAGTCATTCAGGAGACGGTGTGGCTATCATCGTCTCAGTTTTGCCTTTCTCCAGTGTCCCTTCCTATAATGGGTTTACTGAGGGGACACACCACAGACTCACTCCAGGCCACTCCAGGAAACCAACTTACATTTTCCTTATCCTTCTCCTCTCTTGCTATCCTTCCATTCCTCTCTTTGACTCCTTTGCATTCTTACTTATCGTCTTTTTTCTTAATATATCGTCAAGAAAGATGTTTTTTTTTTTTGTCTATTCTATTATCAAAGACACAGGAAGGTGGATAGTGTGTGTGTCTTTGTGTGTGTGTGTGTGTGTTGTGTGTGTGTGTGTGTGTGTGTGTGTGTAGATAGTAGGATGGCGCCCTCCCTCCTACACCTGGATATCGATTAGCTGTTATCATCCCTTCATCACCTGTGCGTGTGTGTGTCAGCTTATAGATTCACGTCACAGTGGCGACCTTCATAGGATTTACCTCTGTTTTGTGTGTGTCTATGTATGTGTGTCTATGTGTGTGTGTGTGTGTGTGTGTGTGTGTGTGTGTGTGTCGTAACTATAATAATCCAACGGGCGTGTCACTCCCCTTCGTAATCTCTTCCGTCTTTGTCTCCTCGCTCGCATTTTTTTCTTTCAAAATTTCCCCTCTCCGTCTTTCTTCGTGTCCATCTGTTCTCTCTCTCTCTCTCTCTCTCTCTCTCTCTCTCTCTCTCTCTCTCTCTCTCTCTCTCTCTCTCTCTCTCTCTCTCTCTCTCTCTCTCTCTCTCTCTCTCTCTCTCTCTCTCTCTCTCTCTCTCTCTCTCTCTCTCTCTCTCTCTCTCTCTCTCTCTCTCTCTCTCTCTCTCTCTCTCTCAAACTAATATACTTCAAGTTACGTCTCATAATTTAATTATTTTTTAATGTCGTTTTATTTCCACTTTCTTGATTAATTTCAACGTTTTCTTTTATTTCCTCTTGCCTCCTCTTCTTCTTCCTCCTCCTCCTCTTCTTCTTCTTCTTCCTCTTCCTCTTCTTCCCCTAAATTTTGTTATTGATCTTTAATTCTCGTAGTTATCTTCACTTCCTTCATCAAGAGTTTTTTTTTTTTTTTTTTTTTTTTTTTTTTTAGTGATGTTATCCTTCTCTTTATGACGTAACAGCATCAGTTATTTGATGAGCCAACGCCTGTAATCAGCTACAGAATGAATAAAAGATAAAAACCATTCCCCGGTAAATTACTTGATAATCGCTAAACCACTTGATTGCCTTCCTCTTGTGTCGGGTGGTAGGAGGAGAAGGATGGTGATAATGTAAAATAACACCATTTATCTTCTTCAGTTTTGTGTCCAATGGCTATTACAATTCCACGTATTTTTATTAATCTTCAGAATCACTCGTAAAATAATAATTGCAATACTTAATAAACTGGGTATTTGGAAGGAAGAAAAGTAGTGTTCTGTGGTTACTTAATCGCTCAGTCTTCTTCATATCCTGAGAGTAACAGATGCTCGTAAAAGAATTAAAAAAACATTCAGTCTTGCAGAGGTGACAGCTGCATCACGGCTCTGGGTAACAGTCTCAGCAGGGGCAGTAGCACCAGCCTCAGGCCCCGAACAGCAGCAGCAGCAGCAGCAGGGCGGGGCGGGTGGGGCGCAAGGGGCCGAGCTGATAATAAAGAACGCTCAGAGGGACACATAATCGATAGCGGCGTGTGAGAAGACCGGATATTTTGTGCCCGTCTGAGAGCCAGTCATGCGGGGCTCTGCGGAAGTGTTACAGCTTCGTCAACGTTTTACTAAGGCACCCCAGCCCTCTTACAGAAGTTCAAATGCTACCTGAGGAGTAAATAATGCATGTCTTCTACTAACCTACTGATACTAACTCACAAACCCCAGGGAAGGCGTGGTGACTCCTTGACCAAGATTCTAGGACGTATTGCCTTGGGGTTTTGCGTGCGGAGGATGTGACACGCCTGGGGGAGGAAGGAGAGTTGGGTGCAGAGTAAACACGTTGATGCGTCACGAGATCCAAGGGAGGGACAGGCAGGGTAGTCGCAGGAAGTCAGTATGTCAAGCACGCTACTGTGATGACCCTGCCGTAAGCACCCGTCAAGGTCACGTTAGACACACACACACACACACACACACACACATACATGTCACTATGCTATTTGTGAAGCTCCATTACCATCATCACCTCCTCCTTATGTTACCCTTACGACGTCGTTTGTCATTCCTACAACTTGGAAGACTGGGTCACTCGGTCGAATCTTTGGTGCTAGGAGAAAAAAAATATCTTAATGGGATGCGAGAGGCGGATCGTGTTTAGTTGTTTTTGTTTTGTTTCATTCATGCCACAAATACGCGAATATATAATGCGTAAAGCCGTAAGAAGAAGGCTGGCATGGGAGTGGGCGGACGGAGTGAGGCTGTGTGACTTGCGGCGCGAGGTCAGGAGGACCCAAGAGGGACTGACGACTGTGGGAGAGGATCAGCGAAGGTCTGGGGAGGGAGGGAGGTACTGGGAGGGGAGGAGCATTAAGAGGCAGCGTCTGAGGGGAGGAGGAGAAGAGAAGAGAAAAGAAGGGGACTGAGGGACGGCGAGGGGAGGCGACCATCACCTAGCGGGGCGGTGCAGCTGTCCTGGGAAGGGCGGCCGCGCCCCTCACACAAAGCCTTAGAGACGACCGACCCCACTCGCCAACTGTTATACTGTTGCTTCTGGTCTTTTAGCCTCTCCCCTCCCTCTTCGCCGTCCCCTCTCCCTCGCTCCCTTCCCATTTTCCTCCCCTCACTCACGCGCCAAAAGGGAGGGCACGTGGGTTGTCTCCTTTTTCTGCCGAGGCCTTTATGCATCGGTTATTATGATTAGCGCACTCGTGCACACGTCGCCCATGTGTCCCAGCGCGGCTGCCGCCACCTCCAGTCAGGGTGAAGGAGGACGGTCATGCAGGGGGCGGGGACGGGCGGGCAGGTGGTGTTGTGGCTTGCCTGGCACGGTGGTGGTGGTGGTGGTGGTGACGTGCAGGTAAATGGCAACACCACTCACTACTTGGGGTGTCGATCGTCTCCCAGGTGTTCTTAGTGTGATGTATTGATGCACTGCGAGTTGAGGTTTAAGTGGAGTATGGATTCTGAATATTCCTAATCTTTATTTGATTCAGGCCATTTTATTAAGTTTCTTATTGTATTATTTTCGATGACTTTGTTTTTAGTATTCATGCATTTCATTCGTGGTGAAAAGAGTGTAAAAAAGAATGTAGTGTTGAGGCGTGAAGTGCATCGCGGGTGTGTGGTGCTGAGTCACGAGACTGTCAGGTGACTCGCTAGAACCGTCAGGTGACTCGCTAGAACCACCACCACCCCCACCACCACAACCACCACCACCACCACCACCACCACACACTCACGCACGCCGCGACACACAGCTGTTCATTTACAGAGATGCAGACTCATGCCATTGTTCCTCATCATTGACTCAACACCGTCAAGAGAGTGAATGTCCTGTCCTGGAGAGGTTTATTCATTTCCTTTTCATTCATTCATTATCTTTTCACACCGAAGGAATTTCATGCCTCGCCAGGTTACAGGAAATACAGTGCTGGTCTAGTGGATTGGTTGGTGTGCCATGCACCTCCTTCGTCCCCCGTCAGGCAAATCAGGGCGGGACTTAACTCATCTTGTGAGGGAGTTAATTAACCAACCTTCGTCCCTTGGGTCATTAACGTCAGTATTAACACCCTCACCTGTCTCGTCCAATTAACCTGCATCACCTCGAGGCTGTCGTTATCACCTCACTACTGGCCTCATTAGTATATGTTATTAACACTGTCGTCTTCCTCATGCTCTTTATCTTCACAGCATCACTTATATCTCTCATCTCTAGAATATTTCATCATCTTTGCATCACTTCCCAGCATCTATAATGAGTCTCACAAGTGCTGTTTCAAGATGGTCTACTTTCCTTCCTTCCTCCACACCCTCATGACCTTTTTCCCGCAAGTAATGTGGCTGCCTGCCCACCTTCCCCTTTTATTTCCCCTTCCCTTGTATCGCGGCGCAGAAGAAGAAGCAGGAATAATGAAGGTCAGACTCGCTCGCTCCGGCCTCATCCTCCCTCGGGAACACTCAGAAATATTAGAGAAGCGCTGGGAGATGACGGCAAGGATTCTATCGGCCAAGTGTGATGCAGTAAAGATATTCTATTTAAAAACGTAACCAAGAAGAATGAATGAGAGAGAGAGAGAGAGAGAGAGAGAGAGAGAGAGAGAGAGAGAGAGAGAGAGAGAGAGAGAGAGAGAGATGAAATAGAATAATGGACTGGAAATCATTGTGAGAGAGGGCATGGAAGGACCCACGCCAAAGAAGAAGGGCGGGCATGAAGGGCATGGATGGGGGGGGCACAGAGGGCTTGTCCGGACACCTGAACCATAATCGATATTCTTCCTCCTCATCATCATCCTCCTCTTCCTCCTCCTCCTCTTCCTCCTCCTCCTCCTCTTCCTCCTCTTCCTCCTCCTCCTCCTCCTCCTCTTCCTCCTCTTCCTTCTCTTCTTTCTCCTTCTCACAACATTACCAAAACCTTCCTGCAAACTTTAATACCCTCTTTTTCCCCTCTTCCTTCCTCCTCATGAGAGAGAGAGAGAGAGAGAGAGAGAGAGAGAGAGAGAGAGAGAGAGAGAGAGAGAGTGAGAGAGAGAGTAACAATTGGGGAAAGTGTCCATATGCTGCAGCTAACCGTTGGTCCGAGTGGCGTCGCCTTTTTGTTACAATATTGATCTGCGGCCGCCAAGTTCAAAAGGAGGATTGAGACGCATCGGTGGCGAGGAGGGAGAGGCAGATGGAGAGGAGGAGGAGGAGGAGGAGGAGGAAAGAAGAGAGGAGGGAAACAGAAAGAGAGCTGCCTAGTATATAGCTATTGTATATAATAATTTGTCTTGTCTTTCTCTTTCT